>PVKP010022822.1:0-37028 GCA_004027715.1 Plecturocebus donacophilus | reverse complement strand
TGTTATTTTCATCCCCTATTCCTTCCTGTCTCCATTGTTAAGCACAATTATTGGCATAAAAGAGGTTTTTAATACCCATTTTTAGACTGTATTCTAGCCTGGGCAATAAAACAAGAATCCCATTCTCTCTCCCTCTTTCTCTTCCTCTTTCTTTCTTTCATTCTTTTTTTTTCTTTCTTTCTTTTGCTGTTTCTTTCTCCTTTTCTAAAATCTCTTCCTCTTTCTCTCTTTCATTCTTTTTTTTCTTCGTTTTGCTGTTTCTTTCTTTCTCCTTTTCTCTCTTTTTCTAAAATCTCTTCCTCTTTCTTTCTCTCTTTTATAAAAAATTAAAAGAAATAAAAATAAAAATATAAAAAAAAATAGTGTTTTGTTTTTGTTTTCTTCCATATGGCAGATTAGAGGTAGTGTTAGCATGCCTCTCCTCTTGGAAGAACGAAATAGTGTTTAGAGATTCACACTGTGAACTTTTTTTCCACTCAGCAACACAGAAACTTAATAGAAGACTGAATCTACAGACCCTCTGAAGGAATAGAAAACTGCGGACTACATTGTGAGACAGGTGAAACACTGTTAAGTCCCTAGAGAGTGAGACGGGGAGATACTGCCTTCAGGAAAAGCATTCCCACTGGGGGATCTGAAAATCCAGACCATGTCGGAAGGCCTTAACCCTACCTAAAGCTGGAACTGATTTAGGGAGTGGCATGAAATACAAAAGTAGTCGCAGTGGCAGGAAGTGCTGTGCAGGTATTTCCAATCTCCAGCATGAACCAAGAGAAACCATTCCTTATTTTGTCTCACAAGGAACCTTGGTGAAGTTAGCCAACTAGCTCAGGTGGGGTTCGGAGGTTGAAAGAAGCTCCCAACTAAAATCTGCAATATATTCTCAAGTGGAGATAAATTCCTTTTGCCAGAACCCAGGGCGTGAGTGGGATGTGTGCTGCAGACATGAGCACTGGAGCTATCCTGGCCTTGTGAGTGGTTGGGGAAGGATGTGGACTACAAACCACGGTTGCTATCTCCATGAGGAAAAGCTTATGAGCAGGCGCAACTCAGTTCTTAGTCCATTCTGCTAGAACTTAGCCTGCTGTTGTTAGCAAAGCACTGTGGAAGTGAGAACAGCCTTGCCAACTGCATGGGAGCTGGGGAAGGTTTACTGCTGCCTGCTACTCCCCACTCCCTGTGAGAATTCTTCTGTGCAGCAGGGACAGTTATATTCCAACTGGAACATTACCTGAGACACTGGAGAACCCCACCGTGACCCACAAAGGGGCTGCTACTTGCACTGCATGTGGAGAGTCAGAGCACAGACCTACCTGACCCAGCCTTCACCTGGCTGTGTCTCTTCATTTGCCCTGTAAACCTAGAAGAAGGACATAAATTTTGGGAAGCATTATGGCCCTACTCATTGCCTGAGAAACCAGAATACCTCCCCTAGGCATCATGGGGCAAGCTCAAATTCCACTACTGCTACTGCAGCTGGTGTTTTTTTCCAAAAACCACCTCCTTACTGGAGATCAGCTGACACAGTCCATTACAGAATCTCTAGTTAGAACAACACTGTTCCCAGAAAGGACAAGAGTGATGTGTAACCTCAGGTATCATCATTGTTAGCAACACGCTGGCTAACCAGAAGTCCCGAGTCTGTCCACCTGACAAGTATAGTACTATTATAACCAACATTTAACAAAGCCAGCACACTAAGTCTGTCTACAACCAAGGAATCTAGCAGAGTATATATCACTCCTCTGCCACTCTTATCAGTACTGGTGCTAGTACCTGTTGCTGGGAAACTTAAGGACAGGTCACATCACCAGATCCCTTGTACACACTCCTTAGCACCAGCATGGAGTGTGGCAGCCTTGCTGGGTGGCTAACACCAGAAAAGCAATAGCAATCACTATAGTCTGGCTCTCAGGAACTCCTCCTCCTTTGAGAAGCAGGAGACCATTATGTCAAGGGAACACCCCATGGGATAAAAGCATCTGGATGGCAGTCCTTCAGTCCCAGATCTTTCTGTTGGTGACAAGTTTCTTTTATAGAGACACAATTGCAGTGCTGGGCTCAGCAGAAAAAGTCTGCACCTCTATCCCAACAGTCAGGCAGCCTTGATGCTTGTGAACAGTCTTGAAGAAGGAGTCTTCTTTTACCCCCTCATCCACCAATACAGACACAACTGGAACTTCTCCCACAAGAGGTTGGTTTGGGTTCATCTATAGGCAGCCTTTCTGGAACACTTCAGGGAGACTGTGTTTCTATAGGAGGAACACTCCCTGGGTTCAGACTTGCACAGGTGGCAAAGTCACAATTCCTCTCCAGTTGGAACAGCAATATTCCTACAGACAAAAAGAGGTGCCTGTCTCATCTGAATAGCCAAAACACTGGGAGAGGAGTGAGGCTGGGAGGTGGATAGCTTTCCTGCTGACCTTGCAGGAAAGCTGAAGTAGCTTTAATCTTTCACCCTGATAAGACCTCAGTGCATCTAATTGGGAGCTTCCCCAGCCTCATTTATCAAGGCTGGAACCTCTCCACCATTGGGTATTGAATCTACCCACCTGCTTTAGCTACAGCCAGTTCCTACCCAAAGATACCTCCCTTACTGGCCTAAAGACTGAACCATCAACTCAGTAAATAAAATACTGGAGAAAAGTTAAATAAATAAAAAGTAAATACAGCAGCAGAATAGAATAAGCTTTGAAAGAACAACCCCACAGGATACAGTGAACATGCCCACATACCAAGTATGTAGCTACTACACCCAGCATCTGAGAAAGCCATCATACAGATCCTCTCTATAACCAAGGAACTCATACAAAGTTTCACACCTAAAGGCAACAAGAACCAAATTAGACTATAAAAAAGTATAAACATTAGAGTCCCATCCTTAAAAAGAAAAAAAAAAAAAAGAAATGAACAAAACCAGTCAAATAAAAAATAAATCCAAGAGCTATTAGAAGAAAGTCTATGCAAATGAGAAGGAACCAGAAAAGTAATTCTAGTAATATGACAAAACAGAGTTCTGTTACACCTTCAAAAAAATCACAATAGCTCTCCAGCAATGAATCTAAACCAAGATAAAATCTTTGAAGTATCAGATAAAGAATTTAGGAAGCCAATTACTAAACTACTCAAGGAAAATACCAGAGAAAGGTAAAAACCAACATAAAAAAAAACAGTTCAGGATATAAGTAAAAAGAAATTTCAGAGAGATATTAAAACAAAAAACAATCAGAATTGCTGGAAATAAAAGAAACACTTAGGTCAATACAAAATTCAATTGAGAGTTTCAACAATAGACTAAAACAAGCAGAATAAAGAATTTCAGAACTTGAAGACTTTTGAATCATACCAATATAAAAAATAATCAAAAGAAATGAGCAAAGTCTCCAAGAAATGTGTGATATTGTAAATAGCCAAACCTAAAATTAATTGGTGTTACTGAGGGAGAAAAGAAGGCTAAAAGTTTCGACAACTTACTTGAGGAAATAATTGAGAAAAGTCCCTTGGCCTTGCTACAGATTTAGATATCCTAATACAAGGAGCTGAGAGAATTCCTGGGAAATTCATTGCAAAAATATTGTCACCAAGGCATCTAGTCATCAGGCCATCCAAAGTCAACCTGAAGGAAATAATTCTAAGGGCTGTGAGACAAAAGCATCAGGTTATCTATAAAAAAGTAACTATCAAACTAACAGCACACTTCTCAGAAGAAACATGACAAGCTAGAAGAGATTGGGACCCTATTTGTAGCCTTCTTAAACAGAATACTGGTCAGTCAAAAATTTTATATTGAGCAAAACTAACTCTGTATCCTTCATGAATTCTATTTCTAACTAACAAATACTAAGGAAATTTGCCACTACCAAGCCATCACTACAAGAAATGCAAAAAGGAGTTCTAAATTTTGAAACAAAAGATTGATATGCACCAAAATAGATCTTCTTGAAAGTATAAGATTCACAGGGTCTATAAAACAATAACATAATAAAAAATACAGTGTCTATGTAACAACTATTATGATGAATAGAGCAGTACCTCATATCTCAATATTAACATTGAACATAAATGGCCTAAATGTTCCACTTAAAAGATACAGAATGGTGGAATTAATAAAGCCACAAATTGAATATCTTCTGTCTTTAAGAAATTCACTTAACATATGAATTTATATAAATTTAAGGTAAAGGGGTGAAAAAAAGGTATTTCACACAAATGGAAACCAAAAGCAAGCAGGAGTAGCTATTCTTATATCAGACAAAACAAACTTTAAAGCAACAACAATAAAAACAAGGAAGGTTATTATATAATGATAAAAGGATCAATCCAACAAGAAGCTATTACAATCTTAAATTTATATACACCTAATACATGACATCCTAGATTTACAGAACAATTTCTACTAGACCAAAGAAGTGAAATAAATAGCAACACAATAATACTCAACTGACAGCACTAAACAGATCAAGAGAGAAAGTGAACAAAGAAACAACAGACTTAAACTATACTATAGTATAGACTTCACACATATTTACAGAACATTCTGCCAACATCTGCAGAATATACATTTATTTCATCATCACATAGAACATTCTCCAAGATAGACAATATGATACACCTCAATACAAGTCTCAACAAATTTAAGAAAATTAAAATTATATCAAGTACCTTTCAGACCACAATAGAATGGCCATACTGCCTAAAGTAATTATAGATTTAATGCTATCCCCATCAAACTACCATTGACCTTCTTCACAGAACTGGAAAAAGCCACCTTAAACTTCATATGGAACCAAAAAACAGCCCACATAGCCAAGACGATCCTAAGCAAAAAGAACAGCTGGAGACATCATGCTATCTGACTTCAAACTATACCACAAGGCTACAGTAACAAGAACAGCATGGTACTGATACCAAAACAGACATATAGACCAATGGAACAGAATAGAGGCCATAGAAGTAATGCCACACATCTACAACCATCTGATCTTTGACAAACCTGACAAAAACAAGCAATGGGGAAAGGATTCCCTGTTTAATACATGGTGTTGGGAAAACTGGCTAGCCATGTACAGAAAGCAGAAACTGGACCCCTTCCTGACACCTTATACAAAAATTAACTCCAGATGGATTAAAGACTTAAACATAAGATCTAACACCATAAAAACCCTAGAAGAAAACCTAGACAATACCATTGAGGACTTCATGGCATAGGCATAGGCAAGGACTTCATGATTAAAACCCAAAAGCAATGGCAACAAAAGCCAAAATAGACAAATGGAATCTAATTAAACTTAAGAGCTTCTGCACAGTAAAAGAAATAATCATTAGATTATTATTCTGCACAGTAAAAGAAATAATCATTAGAGTAAACCTGCCACCAACAGAATGGGAAAAAATTTTTGCAGGCTACCCATCTGACAAAGGTCTAATATCCAGAATCTACAAAGAACTTAAACAAAATTACAAAACAAAAAACAAAAGCAAACAAAACCATCAAGTAGTAGGCAAAGGATATGAACGGGCACTTTTCAAAAGAAGACAATTATGCAGTCAAAAAACATATGAAAAAATGCTCATCATCACTGGTCATTAGAGAAATGCAAATCAAAACCACATTGAGATACCATCTCGTGCTGGTTAGAATGGTGATCATTACAAAATCTGGGGACAACAGATGCTGGAGAAGACATGGAGAAATAGGAACACTTTTACACTGTTGGTAGAAGTATAAATTAGTTCAACCACCGTGGAAGACAGTGTGCCAATTCCTCAAGGATCTAGAAGTAGCAATTCCATTTGACCCAGCAATATCATTGAGTATAGACCCAAAGGATTATAAATTGTTATACTATAAAGACACGTGCACACGTTTGTTTACTGCAGTACTGTTTACAATAGCAAAGACTTGGAACCAACCCAAATGCCCATCAATGATAGACTGATTAAAGAAAATGTGGCACATATACACCATGGAATACTATGCAGCCATAAAAAATGATGAGTTCATGTCCTTGGCAGGAACATGGATGAAGCTGGGAACCATCATTCTCAGCAAACTGACACAAGAACCGAAAACCAAACACTCCATGTTGTTACTCATAAGTGGGTGTTGAACAATGAGAACACATGAACACAGGGAGGGAAGATCACACACCAGGGCCTGTTAGGGGGTGAGGGGCTAGTAGAGGGATAGCAGGGGGTGGGAGAATTGGGGAAGAATAACATTAGGATAATTATCTAATGTAGGTGATGGGGGGATGGATGCAGCAAACCACCATGGCATGTGTATACGTATGCAACAATCCTTCACTATCTGCACATGTACCCCAGAACTTACAGTAATAAAAGTTAATAAATAAGAAAAAGAAAAAGAAAAAAAACTAGATATCAACTTCAAGCAAAATCCTCAAACTACAAAGAAATAAAAATTCTATTATGTAGTCTTGAATAATTTGGGGGTTAACAGTGAAATCAAGAGGGAAATTTAAAAATCCTTTTAAATGAATAATAGTTTCACAAGTTATCAAAACCTCTGGAATACAGAAAAAGCAGTGCTGAGAGGAAAGTTTATAGTGTTAAATGCCTACATTAAAAAGTCTGAAAGAGCACAAATTGATAACCTAATGATATACTTCAAAGAACTGGAGCAACAAAAATAAACCAAACTCAAAGCCAGCAGAAGGAAGAAAAGATCAAAGAAGGACTAAATATATTTGGAACAAAAAGAAATACAAAATGAAACAAAAATGTAGTTATTTGAAAAGATGAACAAAATCTATAGATCATTAGTGATATTAACCAAAGAAAGAAGAGCCAAATAATAAAAGTAATTCAATTAGAAATAAAAGTGGAGACATTACAACCAATTACACAGAAATACATAAGATTATTTGAGACTATTATGAAGACCTTTAGTCACATAACCTAGAAAATCTATAGGAATTGGATTAATTCCTGGAAAAATACAACCCCACTAGATTAAATCAGGAAGAAATAGAAACCCTTAACAGACCAATGACAAGCAGTACTATTGAATCAGTAATTTTAAAATGCCAACATAAAACAAGTACAGGGCCAAATGGATACACAGCTGTGGATTCTACCAGACATTCAAAGAAGAATTGTTTGCAATTCTACTGAAGCTATTCCAAAAGATAAATAGGGAATCCTCTCTGAATTGTCCTATTGAACCAATATTAGCTTAACACCAAAACTAGGAAAAGCCATAAGAAAGAAAGAAAACTATAGACCAATATTCCCGATGAACATAAATGCAAAAATCCTCAACAAAATACTACTTAACCAAATCCAATGGCATATCAAAAATATAATGCATCATGATCAAGTGGGTTTCACCCAGGGACGCTGGGATGGTTTAACACAAACAAGTCAACAAATGTGATACATCATATAAACATAATTAGAAAAAGAATCTCAATAGGTGCAGAAAAAGCATTTGATTATACCCAGCATCCTTTTATGATGAAAACCCTCAACCAACTAGGCATAGAAGTTTCACCACATTTATTCAACATAGTTCTGGAAGTCCTAGACAACAATCACTGAAGAGCAAGAATAAAGGGCATTCAAATTGGAGAAGAGGAAGTCAAACTACTGCCCTTGACTGATGATACAATTGTATAGCTGGAAAACCCTAAAGACTCATCCAAAGAGCTCCTACATCTGATAAATTAATTCAGTAACATCTCAGTTTACAAAATGAATGTACACAAATAAGTAGCACTGCTATCCATTAACAACAATTAATCTGAGATTCAAATCAGGAACTCTATCCCCTTTATAGCAGCTGCAAAAAAACCAAACTACCTAGAAATATGGTTAACCAAGAAGATAAAATATCTCTGCAAGGAAAACTACAAATTTGTTTCTATTTGTTCATGTCATCTATTACTATTATGAAAGTAATCATAGTACTTTCATAGTAAGAAATTATCTGTGTTTTCGAATGGAAAAAGAAATAGGCATGTAGACCAATGGAACAGAATACAGAACCCAGAAATAAAGCCAAATACTTACAGCCAACTGGTCCTCAACAAAGCATACAAAAGCATAAACTGGGGAAAGGACACCCTATTCAATAAATGGCACTAGGAAACTGGAGAGCCACATGTACAATAATGAAACTGGATCCCTATCTCTTTGTACAAAAATCAACTCAAGATGGATCAAATACTTATCTAAGACCCCAAAAGCAAATACAACAAAAACAAAATAAATAAAAGAGACCTAATTTAACTAAAAAGCTTCTGCACAGCAAAAGAAATAATCAGCAGAGTAAACAGACAACTCATAGAATGGAAGAAACTATTTGCAAACTATGCCTCTGATGAAAGAGTATCCAGAATCTACAAGAAATACAATCAAGTCTACAAGAAAAATATACATCATGTAATCGAGCAGACAAAAGACATGAATAGGCATTACCCAAAAGAAGATATACACATGGCCAACAAACATGACAAATGCTCAATATCATTAATCATCAATAAAATACAAATTAAAACTAAATGGGATACCACCTTATTCATGCAAGAATGGTCATAATTCAAAAGTCAAAAAACAATAGATGTCAGTGTGCACGTGGTGAAAGAGAACACTTTTACACTGCTAGTGGGAATATAAATTAGTACAACCTCTATTGAAAATAGTATGAGCATTCCTTAAAAAACTAAAAGTAGATCTACCATTCAATTCAGCAACCCCACAACAAGGTAGCTACCCAAAAGAACAGAAGTCATTATGTCAAAAAGACAGAAGCACACACATGTTTATAGCAGCACAATTCATAATTGCAAAGATATGGAACCAACCTAAGTGACCACCTACCAATGAGTGGATAAAGAAAATATGGAATACTACTCAGCCATAAAAAAGAACAAAATAATATCTATTGCAGGCACTTGAATGGAGCTGGAGGCCATTATTCTAAGTGAAGTAACTCAAGAATGGAAAACTAAACATTGTATAGTCTCACTTATAAGTGGGAGTTAAGCTGTGAGTACTCAAAGACATACAAAGTGATATAATGGACTTTGGGGACTCTGGTGGGGAGTAGTTGGGAGGTGGAATGAGGAATAAAAGACTACATATTGAGTACAGTACATACTGCTCAGGTGATGGGTGCACTAAAATTTCGGAATTCACCACTGTAGAATTCATCCATGTAACCACAAAGCATTTGTACTCCAAAGGCTACTGAAATTTGAAAAAAAGAGAAAGTAATAGTACTATGATTAGAAGAATCTCAGATCAGGAATTGAATCAAGTCCTGTCTCTGTCTCCTGGAAGCTAAGTAAGTGTAAGACATTTAGGCCTCACCAGTATTTAGTTTTAGTTACTTCCTCTGCAAAAGGAGTACACTGAATATATATATATATATATATATATATATATATATATATACACACACACACACACACACACACATATGTATACAGTGAATATATATACACATATGTATATATACATGTATATATGTATATATACATATGTGTATATATATACATATATATGTATACACTGAATATATATATGTATTCATTCTCATTAGATGATAATGATTAGATTAGATATGTGATTAGATTAGAAAATGATTAGATTAGATTAGATGATAATGATAATTAGATTAGATATGTGTATATATATGTATACACTGAATATATATATGTATTCATTCTCATTAGACTGTACACATTTCAAATGTAGAAACTGTTACTCATCTCTTTGTCTCCAGCATTAATGCAGTGTCCAACATAGTATGCATCAATAACTATTTCTTGAACAAATAAGGATTAGACAATAAGCATTAAAGTTCTTTTTAAATGGAAAAACAAAGTAGTGAGAAGTTCAAATTTTCATTTCAAAGTTCTTCATCATTTGTCTCACTGTGTTATATGATTCCTTTTAAATAGCACTCTGTGTGTGTGTGTGTGTAAGGGATTTAAATGTTGAACTCAATTTCACACTGTCATGCAAGAAGAATAAGTCATTTAAGAATAATTCACAAAAACTAAAGGAGTTTTCTCCCTCTGATCTCACTACTCATGCAGATTAAAGGTGAGAGCATTTTGCACTGTGTATTGTTAAGCTCTGGACGTGTCACATTCATTCAAGTAAGAATATTAACGGATTTTATGGAAGAATGGAACTTCTAAGAAATATTATATTTTAACCAGTCTATCCTTTCTTATAAATTGCACAATAGTCTTTTGCATGTGATAGCAGTAAGCTTTCCTAGAGAATAGATATAAATGTAATAGTGCCTAGAGAAATAATAAATTATCCTCAAGTAAAGGATATTAATTATGTCATTTATGCTAAACTTACATCTCTCTAGAGGAATAAGATAAACATGGATTAATTTATTTATAAAGGAATGAATGTTACTTTCTAAAAATATTAAATTGTTATATCTATTTACCACTAACATGTTATGCCTCAGAGTCTTACTGAGAGCAGCAGGAGGCAGCCAAGTGCCTAGGCAGATGGGGGGGGGTCCCTGGTGAAACCCCACCTCCAAGCTAAAGACAGTTGAAAGCCTGAAAGCCAAGCTATGAGCTAATTCCTCAGACCAGACTGAGAACTTGTGTTTTCTTTTGGCATCTTTGCTCTGATTGATCCCCATCCTTCATCTATTTTACATATACCTACCCTTTCCTAATTGGTTTTCTACACTATCATGCCGAACCTTAGGCAGTGTCTTCACTTTAACCTTTTCTTCATACCCATAAACCAATCAGCACACACTCCCTATTTTGAGTCCATAAAAGGCCCTAGATCCAGCCAGAAGGGGTAGGGGGCTTTCCCACCTTCAGGTAAGGGGACCACTCCTGTGTCTGCTTTCTGCTGAAAGCTGATTCATTGTTCAATAAAATTCTTCTCTGCCCTCCTCACACTTCAATGTCTATCATATCCTGATTTTTCTTGGGCACTGTGCAAGAGCTCAGGAACCACTGAACATGGGTACAAGCCATAACAAAGATGAGCTGAAGCATGCCAGCGTGGCTGAGTGGGGCCCAGGCAGGGCATCCCTGGATGAGGTCCCTGGTTTGCAAAGTGACTGAGAAGAAAACCTCTACATCATTATTGAGGTTAAAAAAAACACTGCAAAACAGATATTCCAGCCAACATAAAACTGGTAAGTATAAATGGCCAGTAAAAATTAATAATATTAAAGGGGAAATTTTTAAGTCTTTTGAGACTTAAACCAATTTGGTGAGTATAAATTTCTGTGTTCTTCAAAATATCGTGATCACTCTTTCAGCCATACTTAGGATGACATCTGCAGTTCATTTGGAGCATCCTGCAAGTGACAGGAGCAATTCCTCAACCTGCATACAGGGATTCTCAGGAAACATATTTCTCCCAGACATATTAGGCTCCATGTGCTGTTTTGATAGCATTCTACATCTGCATTTTGGTAATACTTCTTTCAAAATGCATTATCTTGGCTGGAGGTGGTGGCTCATACCTGTAATCCAAGCACTTTGGGAGTCCTATCACTTGAGGTCAGGAGTTTGAGACCAGCTTGGCAAACATGGTGAAACCCCATCTCTACCATCTCTACTAAAAATATAAAAATTAGCCAGGCATGGTGGCATGCGTTTGTAGTCCCAGCTCCTGGGAGGCTGAATCATGAAAATCACTTGAACCTGCAAGGCAGAGGTTGCAGTGAGCCAAGATTATACCACTGCACTCCTGGGCAACAGAATAAGACTCCATCTCAAAAAAAAATTAAAATGCATTATTTTTCCAAACAATTTCACCTCTTTTCTTCTTTTCCTTTTTTTTCAAATAAATTCAATTTTTGTTTGTTATTCTTGTTTGCAGTAACTTCAGAGGATTAAAGCCATGCATAGTACAGGTGCTAACTTAAAATCGAATATCACTTGTCTATGTTTTAAAAGTTCTCACCATACAAACTTCTAGCTGGCTGTGTATAGCTTACTTCTGTGTCTGTCTGTTTCTTGTTTATTCCTTGTTTCTTACTGTCTTTCTTTTTATCCCCACTCCAAATACCCACATGGCACCTCTCTTTTCATCTCTCCTATATTATCATAAACCTACATTAAGTTAATATCTATAAGAGTTTTAGTTTTAAATTAAAGCACCAAAATATTTCTTGGCTTTCTTAAGCATTGCACAACCATTAAAATGTTCTCTTAACCTAAGGAAATCTACTTAGGATCTATTTCCTTAAACATTAGGAGATTTAAACTTCTAGTCTTTTATTGAGTCTATCCCTGAATGAATGCCTCCACTCACTCATAAGAGAAAATTCATAAGCTATGAGGAAATTTTTTCTTTTCTCCTTGTGAATATAGGACTGGTCCTAGGCAAGGTTATTTGAGATAATAAATTCTGTTTCAAAGGTCTTAAAATGCTAACATCAGAAATGTCTTCACCTATTTTTAATTCAAGAGGTCAAAATTCTTATCATGACTGTTACTTTTTCTGAAAACACCCATAAAATATAAAATGTTCCCTGTAAGAGCTCATACCTAAACCACTATCACTGTGTTCAAACTAAAGTACTCCCAGACTCACTCTGGAAGCAGTTATGAAGGGGATGCTGCACTACTTTAAAATACATTTGTTGTGTATGTTCAACTAGGATCAGAATATCACAGAAAAGCATGGCTTGAATAAGCAAATGACAATTTTTTCCACTTATCTGAACTGAACAAATGTTTGTTAAGCAACAGAAATTCTGCCAGCATTGAGGATGTAAAGATAAATAAAACATAATGATCATTAAAAAAACATGATTCTTTAACTTATTACTATGAGAACTCTTGAGATGGTAAAACTGTTTCAGCACACATTTGTGAAATAGTATTTATCGATACTGATGGAGAATGTTGCAATGAGATTGATAGGTTAGATACAAAACAAGCTAATGTAAACCATAAACATTGCAATTATTTTCTCTGTTGAACAAAAAATACCCTACAAGTTAACATCTAATGTCATGGATACTTGGGTCTTAATAAATGTAAGTAACAGGTAAAGCAGAGATGTATCACAAGGAGGATAAAAATCTCCTGGGTAGTTCAATTATACGATACTACTGTACATGCAGAAGACATATACCATCCTGTTGCCATATATCTAAGTCTTACAATTTTTTCTTTATCTCCTGTCCAGATTCTGAAACAATTAAAGAGATGCAAAACATGAAACAATTAAACTAACTTGATTAGCTGAAGCCAATAATAACTTCTATACTTCGCTCTACCCAAACAAAAGCACAACACTTAAACCTACTTAGCCATAAGAAGAAGAGCTTGATAGCTGCAGGCTTTGCTCCTAAAACTAGGGCTTATGTGGTGGTATTAACATGGAGGAGCTTGATATAAAGGTGTCTGTCTCATAGAAGGCTCAGTTAGATGGGTAGCCATCACTAACTCAACTGTTCCAGCCAGTGGAGAGTAAGATTTTCCAGTCTTAATTTTCTCATCCGCTAGGATCATCAGGTAGAGAATGGAGAAACAGGAGAAACATTCTAAGAGCAGATATATTGACATATTATAGACAAAATCACAATAAAACATATACATTGGGGTTATCTTTTGTACTGAAAATAAATCTGCCAGATGATATCTAACTTTGTGGAGACTACGTCCTAATAAATAGTAAATAGCAAGTAAAACAGGTAATTTCCTCAGAGAATTAAAATCTCTTTGACCTGTCTTACAACCCACATATTCTTTTCTTGTTGCCCATGGGACTGCCTTCTTAAGATTTTCTACTTCCAAGCTGTAAACAATCTATTTTATTCCCACAGGGGAGGTCCTAAGCCTCCTACTACATTACAATCCAATCTCACTTCCCTAAGGCTTGAGTCAAAAGTCAGATCCAATCTTCTTCATTTTGTTTTTCCTCTTTGTTCTGCTATAATTTCATCACTGTATGCAATTTTTGTAATGGAGAAATAAAGTCAACTTTTTGGGAGAATGGCATTCAGAAATATGAGAGAAGTAAACCTGTTACTTCAAACCCTTACTAAATCCAAGTAGCAGCTTGAATATCTTGAAAGTTAAATAGTGTACACAATAAAATTAAAAAAAAAAAAAACTTAGAGGGCAGTGGATCATGGTGAACTAGAAGTAAGACTAGATTGCATCTTCAATTCAATGGACAGAACAGCGTGCAGAGGCTTGCATCGTGCATTTTTGCTCCAGAATGACTGGAATATATCCTGAAGAAAATGACTGCAGGAAACCTGAAAGGACTCAAACCCCTGAAAGAAGCAGATTGCTCCTGCAGGACCAGGAGATACCCCAAACACTGTGAGTGCCCAAACTGTAGGGGTAGAAAAGGGAGATTATCTGCCCCTGAAAACATACCTCCCCAACTGGGGAAACTGAAGGCCTAGATTACAGAGAAGATTTTGACCTTACCTGGAACTGGGTCATTTTAGAGAGCAATGTGAAATACAGGGGAAGAGAAAACAGTGGGAAAAGTCCTAGGATTTCACTGGTCCCTTAGCAAGCCATTTTTGCCTGGCCTTACAGATGTCCTTCAGGAGGATGGCCAGAGGTACTAGGAAAAGGCCACAGGGAGAAGGAAGTCTTCTGCTGAACTTCATAACAATTTGAAGTGATCTAGAAACCTCCTGGCCGGAACTCAGGGGAAAGGGTGAAGCTGGCATGCAGATTCCACAGGCAGGAAGAAAGGAAAGCCATTATTTGCTTTTGCATCTGGGAGGTGGGTAGACTGGGGCAAGTTATCAGGGAAAAATATTCAAGGAAATTGATAGCATAACTAAAAAACAATCAAAACTTCAGGAAACATTAGACATACTTATAAAAATGCAAAATGCTTTGGAAAGTCTCAGCAATATAATTGAACAAGTGAAAGAAATAAATTCAGAGCTTGAAGACAAGGTTTTTGAATTACCCCAATCCAATAAAAACAAAGGAAAAAAAAACAAGATATGAACAAAGCCTCCAAGAAGTCTGGAAGTATATTAAATTACCTAATTTAAGAATAATCAGCATTTTTAAGGAAGAAAAGAAATCTAAAAGTCTAAAAGTTTGGAAAATATACTTGGGGGAATAACTGAGAAAAACTTCCCTGGCCTTTTTAGAGACCTCAGCATACAAATACAAGAAGCACAAAGAACACTTGGGAAATTCACCACATAAAGATCATTGCCTAGGCACATTGTCATCAAGTTATTTAAAGTTCAGATCAAGAAAAATAAGAGCCATGAGACAAAAGCACCAGGTAACCTATAATGGAAAACTTGTCTGATTAACAGCAGATTTCTTAGTAGAAACCCTACAAGCTAGAAGAGATTGGAGTCCTATCTTCAGCCTTCTCAAACAAAACAATTATCAGCGAAGAATTTTGTATCCAGCAAAACTAAGCTTCATATATGAAGAAAAGTTACAGTCTTTCACGCAAACAAATGCTGAGAGAATTTGCCATTACCAAGTCACCACTACAACAACTGCTAAAAAGGGGCTCTAATTCTTGAAACAAATTCTGGAAACATAACAAAACAGAACCTTTTTAAAGCATAAATCTCAAAGTCCTATAAAATAAAAATACAACTGAAATAAACAAAAACAAGAAACAAAAAACTCAGGTATACAGGCAACAAATAGCATGATAAATGGAACGATACTTCATATCTCAATACTAACATTGAATGTAAATGGTCTAAATGCTCCAATTAAAAGATACAGTACTGCAGAATGGCTAAGAATTCACCAACCATCTGCTGCCTTCAAGACTCACCTAACATAAAGATTCACACAAACTTAGGATAAAGGGATGGATAAAAGACATTTTATGTATATGGACACTAAAAGTGAGCAGGGCTAGCTATTCTTATATCAGACAAAACAAACTTTAAAGCAAAAGCAGTTTAAAAAGACAAAGAGGAGCATTATATAACCATAAAAGGCTTTGTCCAACAGGAAAATCCCGCATTCCCAAATGTATGTGTACCTAACACTGGAGGTCCAAAATTTATAAAATAAATACTAATAGACCAAAGAAAAGAGATAGACCACAACACAATAATAATGGGACACTTCAATACTCCACTGACGGCATTAGAGAAGTCATCAAGACAAAAAGTCAATAAAGAAACAATGAATTTAAACTGTACCCTGGAACAAATAGATTTAATAGATATATACAGAACATTCCATCCAACAACCGCAGACTATACATTCTATTTAACAATGCATGGAACTTTCTCCAAGAAGGACCATATAATAGACCACAAAATAAGCTTCAAAAATTTTAGAAAATTGAAATTATATCCAGTACTTTCTGACCATAGTGGAATAAAACTGGAAAACAACTCCAAAAGAAACCTACAAAAGCATGCAAATACATGGACATTAAATAACCTACTGCTGAATGATCACTGAGTCAAAAATAAAATCAAGATGGACATTAAATTTTTTTTAACTGATGACAATAGTGATACAAGCACTGAAAACCTCTGGGGCACAGTAAAGGTGGTGTTAAGAGAAAAGTTCTTAGCCCTAAATACCTTCATCAAAAAGCCTCAAACAGCACAAACAGACAATCTGAGGTCACACCTCAAGGAACTAGAGAAACAAAAACACACCAAATCCAAACCTAGCAGAAGAAAGGAAATAACCAAGATCACAGCAGAACCAAATGAAATGGAAACAACAACAACAACAAAAATACAAAAGATAAATGAAACAAAAATCTGGTTCTTTGAAAAGGTAAATAAAACTGATAGACCATTAGCAAGATTAAAGAAGAAAGGAAGAAAGAATATCCAAATAAGCTCAATAAGAAAACAGGAGATATTACAACCGGCACCACAGAAATACAAAAATATTCACAGCCACTGTGAACACCTTTACACACATAAACTGGAAAACCCAGAAGAGATGGATAAATTCCTGGAAAGATACAACCCCCCACAGAAGCATAATTAAAAACAAAAATCACATGATTATCTCAATAGATGCAGAAAAAGCATTAAACAAAATCCAGCATCTCTTTATGATTAAAACTCTCAGCAAAATTGGCATACCAGGGACATCTATAACAAACCCACAGCCAACATAATACTGAATGGGAAAATTGAAACCATTTCCTCTGAGGACTAGAGCAAGACAAGGATTCCTATTCTCACCACTCCTCTTCAACACAGTACTGGAAGTCCTAGCCAGCACAGTCAGAAAAGAGAAATAAATAAATGGCATCCAAATTGGTAAAGAGGAAGTCAAACCGTCACTATTTGCTGACAATATGATCATTTACTTAGGAAACCATAAAGACTGTTCCAGAAAGCTCCTAGAACTGATAAAAGAATTCAGCAAAGTTTCTGGATACAACATTAATGTACACAAATTAGTAGCTCTTCTATACACCAACAGTGACCAAGTTGAGAATCAAATCATGAACTCAACCTCTTTTACAATAGCTGCAAATAAAATAAAATATTTATGAATATGCCTAACCAAGGAGGTAAAAGACCTCTACAGGGAAAACTACAAAACACTGCTGGAAAAAATCATGAATGACACAAACAAATGGAAACACATTCCATGCTCATTGATGGGTAGAATCAATATTGTAAAAATGACCATATTGCCAAAATCAATCTACAAATTCAATGCAATTTCCATCAACCACTGCCATCATTCTTCACAGAATTAGAAAAGCACAACCCTAAAATTCACATGGAACCAAAAAAGAGATGGTAGAACCAAAGCAAGACAAAGAAAAAAACAAAAACAAACACAACAACAAAAAGACAAATCTGGAGGCATAACATTACCTAATTTTGAACTATACTATAAGGTCATGGTCACCCATACAGCATGGTACTGGTATGAAAACAGGCATATAAACCAATGAAACAGAATAGAGAACCAAAAAATAAACCCAAATACAGCCAACTGATCTTCAACAAAGCAAACAAAAACATAAAGTGGGGAAAGGACACACTTTTTAACAAATGGTGCCAAGATAATCGGTTAGGCATATGTAAGAGAATGAAATGCTCCTCATCTTCCACCTTACACAAAAATCAACTCAACATGGATTAAGGACTTTAAGATCTAAACATTGGAAAACCGTTTTTAGACATTGGCTTAGGCGAGGATTTCTTGACCAAGAATCCAAAAGTGAATCGAATGAAAACAAAGATAAATTGCTGGGTCTTAATTAAACTAAAGAACTTTTGCACAGCAAAAGCAACAGTTAGCAAAGTAAACTGACAACCCACAGAGTGGGAAAAAGAGATTTACAATCTCTACGTCTGACAAAGGAATAATATCCAGAATCTACAACAAACTCAAACAAATCAACAAGAAAAAAACAAACAACTGCATCCAAATGTGGAATAAGGACATGAACAGATAATTCTCAAAAAAGATATACAAATGGCCAAAGCACATATGAAAAAATGCTCAACATCACTAGTGATTGGGGAAACATAAATCAGAACCACAATGTGACACCACTTTACTCCTGCATCAATAGCTGTAATAAAAAAATCAGAAAATAGCAGATGTTGGTGTAGATGCAGTGAACAGGGAACACTTCTATATTGCTGGTGGTAATGTAAACTAGTGCAACCACTACAGAAAACTGTAGCGATTTCTTAAAGAACTAAAAGTAGATCTACCATTTGATCCAGCAATTCCACTACTGGTTATCTATCCAGAGGAAGATAAATCATTATACAGAAAAGATGTTTGCATAAGCATAGCAGCACAATTCTCAATTGCAAAAATGTAGAACCAACCCAAATGCCCATCAATCAATGAGTGGATAAATCATCAATCAACTGTGGGGTGTGTGTGTGTGTATAGATATAGATATAGATATATAGATATATGATGGAATACAACTCAGCCAGAAAAAGGAATGAATTAATGGCATTCACAGTGACCTGGATGAGACTGGGGACTATTATTCTAAGTGAAGTAACTCAGGAGTGAGAAACCAAACAGCATATGTCCTCACTCATAACTGGGAGCTAAGCTACCAAGATGCAAGGGCATTAAGAATGACACATGGGCTCTAGGGAAAGAGGGAAAAAGAGTGGGAAGGGGGTGAGGAATAAAAGACTACTAATAAGGTGCAATGTGTACTTCTTGGGTGATGGGTACATCAAAATCTCACAAATCACCACTAAATAACTTATTCATACCAAACACCCTGTTCCCCAATAACTTATGGAAATAAAAAAAAATAAAAACCTACTTAACCAAATGTCCTGTGATGACAAAGTTTTGAATTTAAGAAGATCCATTAGAGAAATTTGTATAAACTGTCAAGAACTGGAAAGGGTCTGAGATTTTAACATATCTGCACACTAGCAGGTTAGTCTGCCAGTTTCACAGAGGCTGAAAGAAGACACAAGATTTCCTGGTAAGAGAAGAACATTTTTTTACAGTGATAGTGCTAGCCAGAATAACATCATGCTGCTTTTTCCAGCTCCTATTCCCATAAGGTGATAGAAAGAGGGTCAGGTGACACCTGAACATGCAGTGTTTTATTATAGGAGGGAAACTCTTGAGTATACAAAACTGAAAAAAATAATTATAATGGGTATTCAGCATTCCAGTCAGCATAGCCATTGCTGCAGATGTCATCTAGAGCTTTATCTCTATATTTCAAGCCTATAAACATAGCTGGCCTTTCGATTTTTTTTTCCAGAGGAAAGCACTGTCTTCTTCAAGACTATTTTCAATGCAAACACCTTTTCAACAATGCAAGAGACTCATGAGTACTGCACTTGTAACAAAATCCACCCCTCCGTCCTACATGAACCTGGCTTCTTATTGCATTTTCCCATAGTGTACAAAGTCATCTGCATTCTGATAAACGTGACCAACAAAGGCTGGCAGGAGACTGCTTCAATTTGGCCAAGGCCAATCCTGCATTACTGACATCAACAATGCTTTCAAGAGAACAGAACTCACCAACTGAAAAAAATTTAGAAACATCAGAGTCTACCTTAGAAAGCTATGCAGCTTTCTCCATAAATTGTTATCTTGACCTTCCGTCTTGGTCCAAAGCATTAATCCAGGTGCTGAATTTTTAGTGATTGTGCAGACTCTGTCTTGTCCACAAGGAGAAAATCTAGGGCAATTTTGTTATCCATAATAATCTTGGTCAATAAGTTGAAGTGTACTTGAATGTCTTTGGGGGTGGAGGTTATGTTATTGATGACTTTATCTGAAGTCAGGAACAATTTTTTTATACTACTTTCTTATTGGATGACTCCCTTCACTAGGATAACTGTCTATAGGTTGCATATAAATAAGCTACTTTTCCTTCCAGAAAGCTTGTCTATGTAAGGGTAGCCTTGGTTTGAAGAGATCACCATAGTCATCTGAGTACTACATCATCTACTGGTGGTGTTTCCTGAAACACCTGTGGTTCTCTTATGATCGCCCTGAAGTACAAATCATATAACAGAGAGAATCAGGCTAATGCATAATTTCCACAAAATAAGTATAGTCCAGGATGCAAATTGTGCCAAGTATTGGCACAAAACAATATAGTATTGTTTATTATTGTTGGGGCCTCCCAAGTAGGACTTGCTTCAATCTGTGGTACAGATTGAAAGTGTCCCTCATGCACTGGGGCACTGTTCTACATGTGAAAATCTCCATGGACTCTTGAAAAAGAAAACAAAACAGCATTCATATCCATACTGCCTCCATCTATTCCAGGTGCTTGAGCTATGACTTTTCCTTCACTACTACAAATCAGAACTTCCTCTTCTGATAGCTATGATTTTACCATTTTTCCAATAATTTCCTTCTTGCATAGAAATACGTTATTCAGAACAGTCATATGTTTTAGTGAGAAGGACATTTTTATAAGATTTACATTAAAGCATTATGTTTCAAACCTTGGTCTATGTAAGCATATGTGCCACTGAGGGTAACTTACTAAGCAGTGTAAGCTACCAAGAGGCCACTATTCCTAAATTATTTTAATGAAGGGCCAAGGTAGCTAAAAAAAGAATTATGTTTATATCTAGCATCCTTTTTGACACACTGTCATGCAGAAGGTATATCAATCAATTGACCCTGAGTTGCAGATAGGAGAAAAAAATATTTTCATGTCAAGGTAGATTGGAGTCCCAAATTTTCAACTTAGGTCTATGTAACACTACATGCCTTTCATCCTGATTATTATCCAAGAATCATCCAAGAATCATCCAAGAACAGGTGATATCTTTCTTGAGGCAATGGCATTCAGTAACCAAATTGCCTTACTAGTATGTGCAGACCAGAAGTAGGTGAAGGAATTAAAGCAAGAAATCTTTCTGAGTCAATTTTGGAGGGGGCAGTTCTAATACTCAACAATACTAGAAACCTCTGGATGAGAAAAGCATGGAAGAGCTATCAAACACCTTGACTTTCAGCCTAATTCTAGGTGGTATCTGTTATTAAAGTCACACTATTACCAGAGTGAAGATGGTATGGAAAACTGAAAACTGCAAGTTAGTTTCACGAGGCATAAGTATGTAGCCAGAATCAGCGGATTATATTGTAATAGCAACACAATAACCTGAACAATTATCAACAGCCGTAAGACACCATTGATAACCCCAATACTGGTTCAAAGATCAAACGTGGTCAATCTGTCAGAAGAATGTAGGGTTCATGCCCGGTATGGTATGTCCTCCTTAACCAGAAGACAAAAAGTCCAATATTAGATGAGTCATAAATATTTTACACAATGGTAGTCTCTGATTCAAAAATACAGATTTTTAAAATTCTGTGTCCAGTCTATGTTGATGGATGCATTGTCAAATATGGCATTAAGGTGAGTCCAGGCAGAAATATTTCCAATTTTGGGTGTACAAGCTCAACCAGTAACTTGATTCCAAGTAGTCTGATAAGAGAATAGGTTTGTACCAGGCATCTACATAGTTGACCCATATGATCAGATCAACAATGTGATTTGTGTTCAGTGTGAGGTTCCAAACAAGAATTCCTTTGATCTTCTTATCTGTAGTTTTTCAAGTGTCAGACTAGACTGTAGTTAAAATCCCAAGAATCAGTAAAATTATAAAAGATTGATGTAGGGATATTATCCAGAACAATGATAATCACTTTGATTCTGTCTAATGAATGGAGCAGCCACATAGATTTTTAATTCAGAAAATCCGGCACTAAGTTTAGACAGTCATAGTGGCACTATGGACACCATCTAGCTTAAGCTTGGTCGAATACATTATTACTACAGCAAGACAAGAAATTTATGGGACCCTCTGTGACATGTAGATCCCAATGAGAGACCAGCTTTGCTTCAGATGACAAAGTGGGGAATAAAAATTTTCCCAAAGGATTGGTGTTACTTTGTTTATTTCATCATGTATAGCCAACATCCCACTGGAACCAAGATGACTGATCCTTCATATATACCATTCCTTTTCTACAACTGTAACTTACTAGCTTCTACCCACCTTATTGGTCATTGGTGCAACTGTATGAATTAATTCACCCATAATAACTGTATGAATTGATATTTCAAACAGGAAATATCAGTCCAGAGAGTTAGCCTCTGTAAATCAAGCATTTAACTTCCATAAGAGCCCAGTAGCAAGCTAAGAGCTACTTAAAGAAAAAAAAATTAGTCTACCCAGTCACTTTATCAGAGTTATTTTTATACAAATAACAATATATTTTTTTATCTTTTTCATTCTCATTCATTCACCATATATGCAGTAGAAATTTTCAGAAGCTACCATGGTGTAATATTGCAATAGGCTAAATAAGAAGTAGATATAAAAATTCAGATATTTTCTATTAAGCCACTACAAAATAATGCAACTGTTCTTATTATTCTCTTGTTTGTTTTGGAAAATATAATTATTTTTAAATGATAGGTTAAAATTATTTTTTCTAATATTTTGAGATTAAAAATTAAACATATAAACATTTAATATGATACATGAAAACATATCAGTCTTAAATTCTAAAATAGTAAATATAGATAATAAAAAGGTTTGAGTTCCTATGTTATTTTAAGAGTATGAAGGACCTCAAGACTAAAATGTTTGAAAACCACTGCCACCATATATAAAAGCAGATTTCCAAAGCACACAGAGCATTATTCTCTCCATATCTCTCTTGTTAATAGCTCTGAGTAGATAGCCATGCTTGGGACAGAATAAGGATAAGAGTGACTTGATTTCAGGGCCATAATTTCCTAAATTTCCAAAAGGAAAGGGCTGTGGTGGGAAGTGTCTTCTCAAGTTCTAGCCAGGAAAGAACTACAGATAGCTGTAGATTATCAAGTAATATATACCACTACAAATATTAAATGGCCAGGTTTCAGGAATAAGAGAGCCTTTCAGATTGCATTATCAAAAAAAAAAAAAAAAAGATTGAGAAACACCAGAAATTCACTACAGGAAATGAGCAGCTATAAGTATGCAAGGTCAGTCACTGAGAAGAAATTTTCACAGAAACTCTACACCTGTCATAGAAAAATTAGAAGTATAGGGAGAAAAATCTAGTCTAGGGCTTATAAAATTTTTCCACTGCATTTATTCTGTAGCACTCAAAAATAAGGAGAAAGAATATGACGCTGGTTCCACTGAAGATTGTTTACTCTAGGAAACAATCAAATGTAAAAGAACGTCATTTTTATATTCTCATAAAATCCTAAAAAACACAGACTAAATGAATTATGAAAGTAATGATGACATTACATAACAAAAGAGCACTAGAGCAGACAGATCAGAAAAGGAGAGAGTAAGAGAATAATAATATAAACCATAACAAAATTCAGGTTAATATTAAATATTATAATGTACAGACTCATGAAGGAGAAGTGAAAGGTATATGGAAAGAAATTTGAAAAAGCATTCTCACTAGGAGAAGGAAAAAGGCAAGCAAAATAATGAAGGAAAAGTGATAAAAATACAATCAGCACAATTGAAATAAAAATTTGTTTGTGAAAATGTTATGGCACTGTCAATATGCTCAATAAATGTCAGTCAACTTTTTAAAAATAAACTGACACCTATACATCCCAGGGGAAATGTCTGAATTGTAAGTTAAGAATCCTATAACTACATATCAGAAAGAAAACAAAAAGCAAGATAGTTACAGGAAAAATAAAATTCATGTTTAGTATACATTTTACCTCTACCATACACATCTGAAAATAGTAAAGCAATTTCTATAAAATCTTGAGTAAAAAGCTACAAAAATATTATAAATATGCTATAATTCAGAAAGAACCAATTTATCTTTTATAAAAATATATTTCAACTGACCAAAGTAAATAAAGAATTGAGGCCAGGCACGGTGGCTCACGCCTGTAATCCCAGCACTTTGGGAGGCCGAGGTGGGTGGATCACGAGGTCAAGAGATCGAGACCATCCTGGCCAACATGGTGAAACCCCGTCTCTACTAAAAATACAAAAAAAATTAGCTGAGCGTGGTGGCGTGCGCCTTTAGTCCCAGCTACTCGGGAGGCTGAGGCAGGAGACTTGCTTGAACCCAGAAAGTGGAGGTTGCAGTGAGCCGAGCCGGGGTCATGCCACTGCACTCCAGCCTGGTGCCTAGTGATGGAGTGAGACTCTGTCTCAAAAAAAAAAAAAAATAATTGAAGGGCAATTGTGGTTAAGGGGAGCAGAAATGAAAATTCACTAAACATGAAAAGCTTTAAATTCAATTATTACCATTTAATAAATATAGTTATTAAAATAAATACATGCACCAAGAAGCATAATAAGCATAATATTTAATGCCAATAAAATACATTATTCCATTTACTATACTAACTTACAAAAGGAATTTTAAGATAAATTGAACCCATAAATTCTATTTTCTATGCTAATTTGAGGACTCTTAAGAGGTGGACATTAACAGGAGGGAAGGCTAAATAGCACGGCAGATTTCTCAAGAATAAATATGCCTTTCTGTTTAATAGTTACTAAATCTTTTCCTATTTAAGACCAAAAGAGAATTTAACTTTTTATTTATATATTCTTGTATGTTCACATATAAATATTGGATGATGTGTTTACTTCTAATTTTAACTTTATAATTTTTTATGCAGATAAATATGAAAATTATACTTGATGTTCAAAACTTATGATAAAATACAGAAGCTAGAAGTCTAGTTCAGATTTCACTAGTTTGCAATCTGAGCAATAATTTGCCAACTAATATCAACATAAACTATAATGGCATATTTTTAATAAATGCTCAAAATATTTATGTATCATAAGTTGGTAATAAACATACTGTGGGAGAAAAAGGATTGATTTTAGCCTTTGACATCATTTAGCTGCACATCCTGAATAAGTATACTGGGCTTGTTTGCCTTAATTTTCTGTTTTTTACAGAGACAGTCCATTAGTTCATTTCTAATGCCAGTTGCCATATTAAAACTCAATAACATGGCACTTTCCATCAGCTTCCAATACAATGAGTTTTTGTACTCTTTGTTATTATCTAACAATACCACAGCTTGTGATCAACTTTGCTTTTGTTCAATAGGGTGGCCTTGTTTGTGAGAAAACAAAAATTTTAAATTCCAGATACAATATGGACAATGTACCAAGTGTACTGAGTATTTTTTTATGTTACCAGTGGATAAATGAGTGAATAGAAAATTGTATAAATTGCTTCTAATAATATATTAGAAAAGTGTAGCCTTAGAACTAGAACTCAGCTAGAAAATACCTTTGACAATGTAGTCTATTTTTAGGATAAATAAAAAGGATGAGAAAATAAATATTGAAATGTGCACAAATGATCTCCATTAAAAAAAACACTAAAAATAAAACAGAAGGTCTTTTGATACTTGTAGGACTTCCAAATACATGTAAAGATGTGATTTGTGTTGCATACTATTGTTAAGCACAATTAATATTTTATAAACTTGGAACAATTTTATTATATTTAGTATTGCCTAATGGGAATTTTAAAGCAGCCTACTTTGAAATGCTTCAAATGCTATTTTGCTTTTTTATCTACGAATTTCTAGGAGACTTCAATTCCTTTTTCTTAGTAAAGAGAAGCCTTTGTGATTTCATTCTATTTCTTTCTATAATTCCCCTTTATGATTAACCTAAAATGTACATATACTAAAACTAAATTTTGTTGTACAATTTTCTGAGTTTTAAACAAACCTATGTAGCCTTGTGACTACAATCAAGACAAACATTTATGTGTAACCACAAAAGTTTTCTTTGTGCTTCTTGATAGCCATTTTATTTTCTCCCTGAGACTCTGGCAACCACTTATCTGTTTTCTCTTACAATAACCTTGACTTCTCAAAATATCATATAAATGGAATGGTTCCCTTTGCAGAATTCTGACTTGGGTTTCTTTTATTTAGCTAAATGCCACTGAGGCTCAAGCATATTGCTACATAGTTTGTTCTTTTTATTACTAAGCGTTATTCCATTGTGTGTAGATATAAAAGTTGGAGAAAGAAAAGCTGGGTTTCCTTTTTTGGTTTTTTACTGTTTTGGTGATCATAAGTAAAGATTTTCTGGAAGGCTGAGGCAAGCAGATCACCTGAGGTAAGGAGTTCAAGACCAACCTGGCCAACATGGTGAAACCCCATCTCTACTAAAAATACAAAAAATTAGCTGGGTGTGGTGGCATGTACTTGTAATCCCAGGTACTCAGGAGGTTTAGACAGGAAAATCACTTGTACCCAGCAGGCGGAGGTTGCTGTAAGCCACGATTGTGCCATTGAACTCAAGCCTGAGCAACAAGAACAAAATTTCATCTCAAAAAAATAAGATTTGCATATAGGTTTTTATGTGAACCATAAGTTTTCATTTCTCTTAGTAAATACTTAGGACTTCTAAGAAAATTACTGGATCACATGGTAAGTGTGACCCACTTTTTTAAAAGAAAGTTATATATTGTTTTCCAAAGTGGCTGCCCAACAGCAATGTATAATAATTAGAACGAAGACCTGAATAAGATGGCCAACAAGATGCTGCCAAGTGGAACAGCTGCCACTGAGAGACCAGGATCACTAGTGTACTCCTAACAGGTCTTCAGAGGGAGGGTACTGAAAATGAACAGAGAGAAAACATGGATGAAGGGGAAGGAAGCTGGGAACTCTGCACATGCCTACTGGGCACAGCAACAGAACTCCTTGCTGGCCCCTAACAACTCCAGAGGTAAAGTTGAATTGAACTGTCAATGAGTAACCTGCTTTTGTCAAAGGCATCTAGAATCCAAGCAGGGAGAGATCACTTGACCACCATGGACACTCAAATTTGCAGGGATATCTGCTTAGAGAAGTGGTAGGGGCAGCATGCTAACCAACGTGAAGCCCAAAGAGTTTGCTGCAGGAGCATCTGTAACAAAAGCGAGCATGGCTAGGGATGGCCATCCCTCTAGGCTCAATTTGCTCCCATAGGAGATGTCAGCCCTTGGGGAAGTGTGAGACCTGAACTCTGCAGGGCAGTCTTGCCCATCAGATAGGGCTGGTCTGGCCTGAGCAACTGTTGATCTGATGACCAATTTGGGCCCCCAGTCTGGCCATGCATGTTTGCAGGGCAGACTTGCATCCCCTCTGGACCCACATCACAGCTTCTGTGTTGTTAGACCATGCCTGATTCACAGCAGGCTCCATCGGGTCAGCCCCATGGCCACAGATCAGCCCACTCGCTCTCACTCTTCGCTACAGCTGGGCCCAAGGTCACTCCCCACATCTCTTTGCCAGCACATGAGTGCCTGGACGGATTTTCACTCTCTGACCTACCAGAATGTATATGCCTGTGCACCCTCCCCTTCCACTGCTGCTGATGGGAATGCACTCTGCCTCCCACCATATACCACCATTGCAGTCAAAATCTGGTGGGTACAGAGTCCTCCAGTGCCTTTTCTCTGTACTAACACTGCTGCCGGAGTGAAACTAAGCAAGGAAAACAGTGGACCCTCCCCACCATGACTGGCCACGCTGCCCTGTATGAACACGCACAGAGGGTGCATACAGACCCTTGCCTTTCAGGCCCCCACCCCAATGCTAACCCATCACCAGTGCAAACACACACACAGTTACCAGTGGGAGCCCCCAGAACCCCCACCAAGACATGCTGCCTCTACAACTGTTGCGAGCACCAGTACAGAGGTAGGCACCCTATTACCCGCTACCACACTGTGGCATTCTGCCATGCTGCCACTGCCACTGGCACATGCAAATGAGGATGGAGCTTACTGCCACCACCCTCTGATATGCTCTGGCTGGTAAGTCCCATCAGAGCATAGTGAGAACCTTGGCCATCCTAGTGGCAGTAGATTCGTAAATTCGAGAAACCAGAGAACAAAGTCAGGGTCCAATAAAAGTCGCCCAGAGTTAGAGCATCCAGTCCAGGAGTTCGGATCTGAGAACTGACCCCTCAAATCTTACAGAAACAAAGCCAGTTCACTGGACCCACCTTATACCACAATGAAATCCTCAAGGTCATCAAATAGAATAAAAGAAGAAAAAAAAAAAAAAACTCTCATCCAAAGGTCAGCAACTTCAAAGAAAGAAAGAACAGTAGCCCACAAAAATGAGCAAGAACTCTGACAATTCAAAAAGCCAGAGTGCCGTCTCTTCTCCAAATCATACTACTTTCCAAGAAATAATTCTTAATCTGGCTAAAATGGCTAAAATGACAGACATAGAATTTAGAATATGGATAGGAACAAATATCATTGATTTGCAGGAGTATGTTGAAACCCAACCCAACTGGAGCTAAGAATCACCATAAAATGATATAGGATCTGACAGACAGAAGGGCCAATTTTGAAAAAAAAAAAAAAAAAAAAAAAGGTAACCAACGTGACAGACCTGAAAAACACACTGTGAGAATTTCATAATACAATCTCAAGTATTAACAGCAGAATAGACCAAGAAGAGTAAAGAATCTCAGATTTTGAAGACTAGCTTTCTGAAATAAGACAGTCAGACAATAACAGAGAGAAAACTATTAAAAAGAATGAACAAAACATTCAAGAAATATGAGATTATGTAAAGAAATCAAATCTACAACTTACTGGTGTCCCAAAAGAGATCAGGAGAGTGGAAGCAACTCAGAAAACATATTTCAGGTTATCATCTACAAAAATGTCCTCAACCTAGCTAAAGAGGCCAACATTCAAATTCAGGCAATGCAGACAACCCCTGTAAGGTACTTCAAAAGAAGATCATCCCTAAGACATAATCATCAGATTCTCCAAGATTGAAATGAAATAAAATATATGAACGGCAGCTAGAGAGAAAAGTCAGATCATCTACAAAGGAAAGCCTACCAGACTAAGAGCAGACTTCATAGCAGAAACTCTACAAGCTAGAAGAGGTTAGGGGACAATCATCAACATGTTTAAAGAAAATAAATTTTAATAAAGAGTTTTGTATTTGGGTCAGGTGTGGTGGCTCATGCTTGTAATTCCAGCACTTTGGGAGGCCAAGGTCAGTGGATCACTTGAGGATAGGGGTTCAAGACAACTCTGGCCAAGATGGTGAGACCTCATCTTACTAAAAGTACAAAAAATAGCAGGATCAAATTCACTTATATCCATACTAATGTAAATGTAAATTGGCTAAATGCTCCAATTAAAACACACAAAGAGGGATGCTGGATAAAGAATCAAGATCCATCAGTATGCCATTTTTGAGACTCATTGCACAAGAAATGATACACATAGGTTCAAAATAAAGAGATGGAGAAAAATCTACCAAGCAAATGGGAAACAGAATAATATAGGGGTTGCCACTATTTTAATTTTAGACAATGTAGACTTTAAGCCAACCAACATCAAAAAGACCAAACAAAGGACATTACCTAATTGTACAGGGTTCTATTCAACTAGAAGACCTAGCTATTTTAGACACATATGTACCCAACTTTGGAGCACGCAGATTCATAAATCAAGTTCTTAGAGATGTTCAAAAGGACCTTTAAAATCTACCACACAATAATAGTGGAAGACTTCAAAATTCCACTGACAATACTAGACAGATTATTGAAGCAGAAAATTAATAAAGATGTTCAGGATGTGAACTCAGCACAAGATCAAATAGACTTGATAGACATTTACAGAATTCTCCACCCAAAACAACAGAATATATATTCTTCTCATTGCCACATGGCACATACTCTAAAATCAATCTGATAATTGCACACAAAAATGTTACAAATGCAAAATGGAAATGCAAAAAGAAGTGAAATCATAACAAATACTCTTAAACTATGGCATAATAAAATTAGAAATCAAGACTTAGAAAATCACTGAAAACCATACAATTACATGGAAATTACCTGCTCCTGAATGACATTTGAGTAAATAATAAAATTAAGGCAGAAATCAAGAAGTTCTATGAAACAAATGGAAACAAAGATACAACATACAAGAATCTCTGGGACACAGCTAAGGCAGTGTAAAGATGGAAAATTATAGCACTAAATGCTCAATTAAAATGTTAGAAAGATCTCAAGTTAACAACCTAACATCCCAACTTAAAAAACTAGAGAACCAAGAGCAAAAAAAAATCCCAAAGGTAGCAGAAGACAAGAAACAACCAAAATCAGAGTTGAACTAAAGGAGATTAGAATACACACAAAAAATTGAAAAGGTCAACTGATCCAGGGGCTGTTTTCTAAGAATATAAAATAAATAGACCACTAGAAAGACTAAGAAAACAGAGAATAATCAAATAAACACAATCAGAAATTACTGGAGGGATATTACCACTGACTTCACAGAAGTACAAACGACCATCAGAGAATATTATGAACAGCTCTATTCACACAAACTAGAAAGTGTAGAAGAAATGGATACATTCCTGGACACATACACTCTCCCAAGACTGAACCAGGAAGAAACGGAATCCCTGAAGAGACGAATAATGAGCTCTAAAATTGAGACAGTAATAAATAACCTAGTAAGCAAAAAACACCCAGGACCAGACAGATTCACAGCTGAATTCTACTAGATGTATAAAGAAGAGTTAATACCATTTCTACTGAAACTATTTCAAAAATCAGAGGAGGAACTCCTCCTCTAATGATTATATGAAGCCAGCACCATTCTGAGACCAAAATGCTGCAGAAACATATCAAAAAAAATAAAATAAAAAAAAAAGAGAGAAAAAAAGAAAAGAAAGAAAGAAAAAAGAAAACTTCAGGCCAGTAATCTTGATGAACACCGATGCAAAACTCTGTACAAAATACTGGCAAACAGAATCCAGCAGCACATTTGAAAGCTTATTCATCATAATCAAGTAGGCCTTGAATGCAAGGTTGGTTCAACACAAATCAGCAAGTGTTATTCATCACATAAACAGAACTAAAGACTAAACCACATGATTAACTCAGTAAATTCAGAAAAGCCTTTTAGTAAAATTTAACACTCCTTCATGATAAATATTCTCAATAAACTAAGTATTGAAGGAACACATTTCAAAATAATAAGATCCATCTGTGAAAAACCCATAGCCAAAATCATACTGACTAGGTAAAACCTGGAAGCATTCTCCTTGAAAACCAGCACAATAATGCCCTCTCTCACCACTCCTATGTTAAACGTAAGTGCTGTATTGGAAGTCCTGGCCAAAGCAATCAGGCAAGAAAAAGAACATTTATACTCTGTTGGTGGGAGTGTAAATTAGTTTGACCATTGTGAAAAGTAGTGTAGTGATTCCACAGACACCTAAATACAGAACTACTTTTCCATCCAGCAATCTCATTACTGTGTATATACCCAAAGGAGTAGAAATCATTTCAGCATAAAGACACATCCACTTGTATGTCTACTGCAGCACTGTTTGCAATAGCAAAGATATGGAATCAACCTAAATGCTCATAAATGGTAGATTGGATTTAAAAAATGTGGTACGTATACACCATGGAATACTGTGGCCATAAAAAAGAATAAGATCATATCTTTGCAGGAACACGGATGAAGCTGGAGGCGATTATCCTTAGCTGAACTAATACAGGAAAAGAAAAGCAAGTAACACATGTTCTCACTCATAAGTGGGAGCTAAATGATGAAAACACATGGACACAGAGATGGGAACAGCAGATACTGGGGCCTACCACAGAATGGAGGGTCAGAGAAAGGAGAAGATTAGGAAAAATTGCTGATGTTTACAAGCCTTAATACCTCAGTGATAGAATAATCTGTACAACTAATCCCCATGACACGAGTTTACCTGTATAAACAAATCTGCACATGAACCTTAAACTAAAAAAAAAATTTTTAAAAACAAGAATTGAACTGTTCTATATCTTCATTGTACTTCACATTTTTAACTTCCTAACATTGGTGTATTGTATCTTAATGTGTTTTTCATTTACGACTAGGTATGCTGAAAAACTTCCTAAGAGATAAGTTATCATCTGCATCCATATATATATATATGAAATAACATATATATATGAAATACCATATATATATAAAATAACATGTATATATATATATGAAATAACATAGATATATGAAATAACATATATATATATATTATTACACTTTAGGTTCCGGGGTACATGTGTAGAACATGCAGGGTTGTTGCATAGGTACACACATGGCAATGTGGTTTGCTGCCTCCATCCCACTTTCATCTACATCTGGCATTTCTCCCCATGTTATCCCTCTCCCAACCTCCCTAATCCCCACTGGTCCTCCCCTATTCCCCCCACAACAGAACCCAATGTGTGATGCTCCTCTCCCTGTGTATATGTATTCTCATTGTTCAACACCCGCCTATGAGTGAGAATGTGTGGTGTTTGATTTTCTGTTCTTGTGTCAATCTGCTGAGAATGATGGTTTCCAGGTTCATCTATGTCCCTACAAAGGACATGAACTCATCCTTTTTTATGGATGCATAAAAGTTGCTTATCAGTTTAAGTTTTGCATCATAGTATTCCACGGTGTATCTGTGCCACATTTTCCTTCTCCAGTCTATTATTGATGGGCATTGTGGTTGGTTCCATGTCTTTGCTATTGTAAACAATACAGCAATGAACATATGTGCGTATGTGTCTTTATAATAGAATGATTTATAATCCTTTGGCTATATACCCAGTAATGGGATCGCTGGGTCAAATGGTATTTCTATTTCTAGGTCCTTGAGGAATTGCCACACTGTCTTCCACAATGGTTGAACTAGTTTACACTCCCATCAACAGTGTAAAAATGTTCCTATTTCTCCACATCCTCTTCAGCATCTGTTGTCTCCAGGTGTTTTAATGATTGCCATTTTTATATGTTTGTTGGCCTCATATATGTCTTCTTTTGAAAAGTGTCTGTTCATATCCTTCACCCACTTTTGAATGGGTTTTTTTTTTCTTCTTGTAAATCTGTTTTAGTTCTTTGTAGATTCTGGATATTAGCCCTTTGTCAGATGAGTAGATTGCAAAAAATTTTTCCCATTCTGTTAGTTGCTGGTTCACTCTAATGATTATTTCCTTTGCTGTACAGAAGCTCTGTAGTTTAATTAGATCCCATTTGTCTATTTTAGCTTTTGTTGCCAATGCTTTTGGTCTTTTAGTCATGAAGTCCTTGCCTATGCCTATGCTCTAAATGGATTTTCCTAGGTTTTCTTCTAGGGTTTTTATGGTGCTAGGCCTTATGTTTAAGTCTTTAATCCATCTGGAGTTAATTATAGTGTAAGGTGTCAGGAAGGGGTCCAGTTTCTGTTTCCTGCACATTGCTAGCCAGTTTTCCCAACACCATGTATTAAACAGGGAATCCTTTCCCCATTGCTTGTTTTTGTCAGGTTTTGTCAAAGATCAGATGGTTGTAGATGTGTGGCATTGCCTCCGAGGCCTCTGTTCTGTTCTATTGGTCTGTATCTCTGTTTTGGTACCAGTACCATGCTGTTTTGATTACTGTAGCCTTGTGGTGTAGTTTGAAGTCAGATGGTGTGATGCCTCCAGCTTTGTTCTTTTTGCTTAGGATTGTCTTGGCTATGCAGGCCCCTTTTTTGTTCCATATGAAGTTCAAGGTTTTTTTTTTTTCCAGTTCTGTGAAGAGGGTCATAGGTAGCTTGATGGGGATAGCATTGAATCTATAAATTACTTTGGGCAGTATGGCCATTTTCATGATATTGATTCTTCCTAACTATGAGCATGGAATGTTTCTCCATCTGTTTGTGTCCTCTCTTATTTCTTTGAGCAGTGGTTTGTAGTTCTTCTTGAAGAGGTCCTTTACATCCTTTGTAAGTTGTATTCCTAGTTATTTTATTCTCTTTGTAGCAACTGTGAATGGCAGTTCATTCTTGATTTGGCTCTCTTTAAGTCTGTTATTGGTGTATAGGAATGCTTGTGATTTCTGCACATTGATTTTGTATCCTGAGACTTTGCTGAAGTTGCTTATCAGTTTAAGGTGATTTGGGGCTGAGACAATGAGGTGTTCTTAATATACAATCACGTTGTCTGCAAATAGAGACAATTTGACTTCCTGCTTTCCTAATTGAATACCCTTTTTTTCATTTTCTTGCCTGATTGCTCTGGCTAGAACTTCCAGTACTATATTGAATAGGAGTGGTGAGAAAGGGCATTTTTATCTAGTGCCAGATTTCAAAGGTAATGCTTCCAGTTTTTGCCCATTCAGTATGATACTGGCTGTTGGTTTCTCATAGATAGCTTTTATTATTTTGAGATACGTTCCACTGATACCTAGTTTATTGAGAGTTTTTAGCCTAAAGGGATATTGAATTATGTCTAAGGTCTTCTCTGCATCTACTGAGATAATTATTTGGTTTTTGTCTTTGGTTCTGTTTATGTGGTAGATTACATTCATAGACTTGGGTATGTTGAACCAGCCTTGCATCCCCGGGTTTAAGCCTACTTGATCGTGATGGATAAGCTTTTTGATGTGCTGTTGCAATTGGTTTGCCAGTATTTTATTGAAGATTTTTGCATCTATGTTCATCATGGATATTAGCCTGAACTTTTCTTTTTTTGTTGAATCTATGTTGGATATTGGTGTCAGGATGATGTTAGTCTCATAAGATGATTTGGGAAAGATTCTCTCTTTTTGGATTGTTTGGAATAGTTTCAGAAGGAGTGGTACCAGCTCCTCTTTGTATGTCTGGTAGAATTCGGCTGTGAATCCATCTGGACCTGGGCTTTTTTTGGTTGGTAAACTATTAATTGCTGCCTCAACTTCAGCCCTTGTTATTGGTCTATTCAGGGTTTCAACTTCTTCCTGGTTTAGGCTTGGGAGGGTGCAAAATTCAGGAATTTATCCATTTCTTCCAGGTTTACTGGTTTATGTGCATAGAGTTGTTTGTAGTAATCTCTGATGATAGTTTGTATTTCTGTGGAATTGGTGATGATATCCCCTTTATTGTTTTTTATTGCATCTATTTGATTCTTCTCTCTTTTCTTTTTTATTAATATGGCTAGCAGTCTGTCTCTTTTGTTGTTCTTTTCAAAAAACCAGCTCCTGGATTTATTGATTTTTTGAAGGGTTTTGTGTGTCTCTATCTCCTTGAGTTCTGCTCTTAGGTATTTCTTGTCTTCTGCTAGCTTTTGAATTTTTTGATCTTGCTCCTCTCTTTGAATTTTGATGATAGAGTGTCGATTTTAGATCTTTCCTAGCTTCTCATGTGGGTATTTATTGCTCCAAATTTTCCTCTAGACACTGCTTTAAATATTTCCCAGAGATTTTGGTATGTCATGTGTTTGTTCTTATTGGTTTTGAAGAACATCCTTATTTCTGCCTTCATTTCATTGTTTATCCAGTCAACATTCAAGAGCCAGTTGTTCAGTTTCCATGAAGTTGTGTGGTTCGGAGTTAGTTTCTTAATCCTGAGTTCTAATTTGATTGCACTGTGGTTTGAGAGACTTTTTATTATGATTTTCATTCTTTTGCATTTACTGAAGAATGATTTACTTGCAATTATGTGGTCAATTTTAGAGTAGGTGTGATGTGGTGCTGAGTAGAAGGTATATTCCATGGATTTGGGGCGGAGAGTTCTGTAGATTTCTATTAGATTTGCTTGGTCCAGATCTGAGTTCAAGTCCTGGATATCCTTGTTAATTATCTGTCTTGTTGATCTATCTAATATTGACAGTGGAGTGTTAGTCTCTCACTATTGTGTGGGACTCTATGTCTCTTTATAGGTCATTAAGAACTTGTTTTATGTATCTGGGTGCTACAGTATTAGTGTGTATGTACTTAGGATCATTAGTTCTTCTTGTTGCACTGATCCTTTTACCATTATGTAATACCCTTCTTTGGATACAGGACACTGATGGGTCTTGACTTTTTATCCAGTTTGCCAGTCTGTCTTTTGATTGGGGCATTTAGCCCATGTAAATTTACTGTTAATATTGTTATGTGTAAATTTGATCCTGCCATTTTGATGCTTGCTGTGTTTTTTGCCCATTATTTCACACAGTTTCTTCATTTTATCAATGGTCTTTACCATTTGGTACATTTTTTGGTGGCTGGTACTTGTTGTTCCTTTCTATGTTTAGTGCTTTTTTCCTGAGCTCTTGTGTGGCAGGCTTGGTGGTAATGAAAAATCTCTCAGCAATTGCTTGTTCATAAAGGATTTTATTTCTCCTTTGCTTATGAAGCTTATTTGGCTGGATATGAAATTCTAAGTTGAAAGTTCTTTTCTTTAAGGATGTTGAATATTGGCCCCCACTCTCTTCTGGCTTGTAGGGTTTCTGCCGAGAGATCCTCTGTGAATCTGATGGGTTTCCCTTTGTAGGTAAGCTGACATTTCTGTCTGGCTGCCCTTAGCATTTTTTCCTCCATTTCAACCCTGGTGAATCTGAAGATTATGTGCCTTGAGGCTGCTCTTCTTGAGGAATATCTTTATGGTGTTCTCTGTATTTCCTGGACTTGAATGGTGGCCTGGCTTGCTAGGTTGGGGAAGTTCTCCCAGATAATATCCTGAAGAGTGTTTTCCAGCTTGGATTTAATCTCTCCATCACATTCAGGTACACCTATCAAACTTAGATTAGGTCTTTTCACATAATCCCATATTTCTTGGAGGCTTTGTTCATTTCTTTTCACTCTTTTTTCTCTAATCTT
>PVKP010022821.1:0-37160 GCA_004027715.1 Plecturocebus donacophilus | reverse complement strand
CCGAGCCGAGGCGCCGGCAAAAAAGCCGCGCCAGCCGTAAGGGTCACGCTGGCGACCCGTGGGGCTCCTCCACTGGGAATGTCCTGGTCCGTGGGCAGCAAAAATGTATCGGTAAGTGTGGCGTCCACTGGCTCTCTGCGCTTTTACTGGGAGCTGCAATCCTGAGCTGCTAGTGATCCGCCATCTTGGATCTCTCTCCCTGTATAATTTCTTAGTGAAGAAAAACAAATACTTCGAAGCTGTGTGGTTTACAAGCAATGCAGTGTCTTAATAGCACATCAGGATAATTTGTATTTGATTTATTTTACAAAAGGGTAGAGTCAGGTTGAAGGTACGTTTGGGGTAAACTGCCCCTTTAACATGACACAGGCTGAAGCATCACCCTTTCCTCTGGATCTAAGGCACTTGTTAGTATAGCTTTTCTGGTTGAGTACAGTTTTAGGAGCAAGCCGGCCCTTTGCTGATTGGAAGAATGAAGACTTGGGAATGAGAAGGATTTGTTGCTCACAGGGCATGTGAGACCAAATTCGAGCAGCCTGCAGCAGGTTCTCCTGATCAGTGGGCCTTCCTTGGGGACCAGGAGCAGCAGTTCTTGTTTCGGGACAGTATGATCCTCAGACTGCCCCCAGTGTACTCGGATACTTGCGAAAGAGACAGTGGTTTGTTTGGCTAAGAGGATTGTTCACTTGTTCTATGTGCTGATGACTCATCTTACACTGTAGGATGAACTACTCAGGCAGTAGTTATAGGAAAGATTTCTGTTTCAGAAAAGTGAGATCAATGCAATTCGTTAGGAAAAATTAATTCAAGCAGACGAAGGAAATGGCTTTTAAAGGTAGAGAGAAACAGTGGAGTAAAATCTGTAACTCTTGCCTAAGGACTTTTTTTTCACAGCAGCTACTACCTGTTGGACAAAAATTACCTTCCTGAGGTACCTGTATGTTTTGGATGGGTTTTGTTTGTTTTTTATTAAATTCAACTATTAGAACCAAATTGCCTTCTTGCAAAGAAATATTCAGGATGAAGATCTGGCCTAGTTGGTTTAGTTTTTGTGTTCTTATGCATGTTTGAGTTGAAAGACTGTTTTTATGCACACAGCAAAATATGAGTGAAATAAAAAGCTTTGAATATATAAATTACTTGTCTCTACTACTAGTTATCCAATTAACCTTTTAAATGAGGGAAGTTATTTCTTTATGCTTTTACATACAGAGCTGATTCCTCATTAGCGATCACACAGATCAGACTGAAAGAATATTAGAATTAGGAACCATCAGAATTACAAGAGACTACAGAAATATCCTAGTCTAAATGCAGGTCACAGTGTATTAATGGGTAATGAAATGAATTTAGTGTGATCTTTACCAAAAGAAAAAGTTTGATCTTATTGGAGGGGGAAGCATGGGCCCATATAGGGGAGTGACTTAGCTTGGTTCTTTGTCTTAAATGTTTGATACCATTTTATTTTATTTTATTGTATATATATTTTTATTTTTTGATACAGAGTTTCGCTCTGTCTCCCAGGCTGCGTGATCTCAGCTCATTGCAGCATCCGCCTCACAGATTCAAGCAATTCTTGTGCCTTGACATTCAGAATTTGGGATTACAGGTATGGGCCACCACGCCTGGCTAATTTTTGTATTTTTAGTAAAGATGAAGTTTCACCATGTTGGCCAGGCTTGTCTCAAACTCCTGACCTTCAGTGATCCACCTGCCTTGCCCTCCCAAATTGCTGGGATTACAGGCGTGAGCCACCATCCCTGGCCTGATATCTTTTTATACTTGGAACAAATGCCTCAAAATTTTGTGATCCTGTATGCTTGGAATACCCACTTAGCGCATTTATATAATCCAGAGACCAGATAAAACAACAATGAAAAATAACTCTACCCTTCCATGATCCAGAAGCCCATTATAACCAGAGACGCTGACCTTTACATACCTTTGAATTTTCCCAGGACAGTGCCTCATCTGATAGTGACCCCTTAGGCTACCACCCATGGTCTGGATGGAGACTTGTCTTTAGTTAGGAAAGTGGTATTTTGGTGCACAGGAGGTGAGACAGTCACACATAGTTATCAAAACCTAGGTTTGCTACACTAAGCTGAGATGACCACCATGTCAGTATGAAACTTGGAGAGGGACTTTGGTAGGTGGCATGTATTACTGAGTGGCAGTTTAGTCTGTGGGGACATAAGTTTAACATTCTTGTTTCTTTCTTGCTGTTGACCCTGTGAGCATGTGTAAACAGACACTTGAACTGTCACTACCTATATTTCCAGGACATCCTGTTAACAATTTTTTTGTTTGCTTCCTTCCAGCTAGAGGTACAGTCAGGTCACAGAATGGCTGTTTTACTTGGAAACTGTAACACAGAAATCTGCATTGGCCTTCTATCTCTGGCTGCGTGGGTAATTCTACAAACCTCAGATTTTACTTTCAAATTTATCCACAGCTAAACCAGACTCTGCCTTTTTCCTAAGTCTAAAGAATGCATCCTAGACAAAAGGCCAATTTCAGTTGGCCTTAATTCTCCCACTGCGGCATTCCTTTAGTTCTATGTGTTTGAAATTCAAGGCCTGTTCTGGTTTCAAGTACGCTTCTTAAAAAGCCTAAAACAGAAATGTATTATTGGACTGATAATGCCTTATGGAGGCCAATAATGGTTTTATGTACAAGCCACAGTACTTTTTTTGTTAGTGGTTTAAGTGCCTTTGACTGCTCCTTCTCCACCATCCCTCCTCCCCCCTCAGATTTCGTGAAACATGTTAAGTAACTTGATATTGCTCTTGTCCTGCATAATGTAAGCTAACATTGGCAAAATTGGTGGGGGAGTACTTCAGGGAAAGAATTTCGTTTAACAAACAGTAGTATAATTTTGTAGAGACAGCAAATGATTCTTAAACTGGAGTGCTATCAGGGAGCCTGAATGCCTCCCCGCCTGCCCCCCCGCCAAACAAATGTAGTATACCATACAACAATAGCATTTTTTAAATATTTGGAGAGAAAAGATCACCTACCTTCCCAGTACTCTAACCCAACTACTTTTAGTTATTACTTTTTAGTTTTTGTTGTTTGCATACATTGTTTTAACAGTTACTGTCTTCAAATACAGGCCATGTTGAATTTTGCTTTTTTACTTTAAAATGGTACAAATATTGCTCTATAGTTAATACAGTTTTTTGTTTTTCATTTTTGTTTTTTTTAAAGACAGGGTCTTACTCTGTTGCCCAGTGGGGAGTATAGTGGCGCGATCTCAGCTCACTGCAAACTTCTGCCTCCTGGGCTCAAGTGATCCTCCCACGTCAGTCTTCCAAGTAGCTGGGAGACAGGGTTTTGCCAAGGTTCCCAGGCTGGTCTTGAACTCCTGGGCTCAAGTGATCCACCTGCCTTGGCCTCCCAAAGTGCTGGGACTACAGGCGTGAGCTACTGCGCCATGCCAATACAGTCTTACTTTGAGGGCCACATAATATTATCATATAGAAATGTTCCTTAATTTACTAAATCATTTCTGTGTTACTGGATCTGTGGAGATTGTGTCTGTATTTTGGCTGATGCCATCAAATCTGTAACTTCTTTGAGTTATTAGCCACTTTTCTCCTAGTGACCAATTTCCTTGGGGTGCATGAAAGTGAGATGCTTGGACAGAGAGAATGGAGCACCATCTTTATGGAATTTGTCTTGTGCTGCCATGTTACTTTGTTCAAATGTTGTGTAACACCACTAGCCACAAAGAAGGCTCATGGTTTTAGGAAAGACTACTTTTTTTAGCTGTTCCTACCAGCTCTGGGCTAGACACTTCCTGAGTTTCTCTCTAGAGAGAGGACCTCACCCAGCATCCCCTTTTATAGACTACTTATGGGAAGATTTTCTCAAGGAGAAAATGTATTAGTCCCAACTGAGTTCCCTGCTCTTGTGAAGGAAAATATTCTTCCCAATGGGCAAAGGAGATTCCACCCTGACCACAATGCTTTTATAAGGATAGGGTAGAGGAATTCCTTCAATACATAATATTCATTAATTACAAATTAGATTTTTGTCAAGGGAGAGGGGTTCTGCTGAGACACCAGAATGGTTAAGAGCCTAGCTGTAGAGTTGGGCTGACTGGGCTTGATTTCAAGCCCCTCCATTTAGGTACATGACATTCCTTATCTGTGAAGTCGTCATCATCATCATATCATTCCCATCTTTTTGTTTGTTTGTTTTTATAAAGACGGGGTTTCACCATGTTGGTCAGGCTGGTCTTGAACTCCCGACCTCAGGCGATCCACCCGCCTTGGCCTCCAAAGTGCTTGGATTACAGGTGTGAGCCACCACGCCCGGCCTATCATTCCCATCTTATTGAGTTTTTGGGAGAATCTAATGTGATTCTTCATCTAAAGAGCTTAGCACAGTGTTTGCACAGGTAAGTACTCAGTAAGTCTTAGCTGTCAGTATTATATCACAACAAAGCATTTATTCCCTTGTTCTTCAAGGTCCATGAATTCCTTGATTACTATAGCTTTTATTACTCTCGTTTTCCTTGAACTTCGTTAGATCTAGGAGCTGTCACTAGGGTTAACTGTAGGATTGAGTTTAACAATAGATAACTTTTTTACAAGGACTTCCCCAACTGGAGTATATGAAAAGGAACTGTACTACTTCTTTGTCCTGTTAATGGTGCTTTTTTTTTTTTTTTTTTTTTTTTTTTTTTTTTTTTTTTTTTTTTTTTTTTTTTTTTTTTTTTTTTTTTTTTTTTTTTTTTTTTTTTTTTTTTTTGATACCTGTAGGTTTAGGTTAATATTAAGCTTTCTCATTCTATCTTCCATGTCTCTTATCCTCATTTATTATTTTGCTTTTTCTTTCTCTGTGCTTCATTGTAAGGATAATTTCATTAGCTATATCTTCCAGTTAACTAATTCCCTTATCAGCTATTTTAATGATTCCTTTGATATATATTTTTTAGCTTTTAGATCTGCTTAATGTGTATTTATATCTGTATATCATTGTTCATAGTGTCTTGTTCTTTTCTCATTTTTATTCTTGTTTTAGGTCTTTATTTTTACAAATAGTGTAATGTATTCAGTAACTGTTAGATCAGTTTATTGGGGGGATTAGTTCTGTTTTTTATATCTCTTGGTTCTCACTCATGGTAGATTGTATTCTTTCATGTTTTTGTGTTTTTGGAAGGTAATCTCATTATCAGGAGGGCTTTATCTGCGGGAAATTTATATAGTCTGATTTGAGTCATTACCTTCCACAGTGGTTTTGCATTTCATTCTCCTGGGGTGCTTCTAGCTCCAAACTGCTTATTTAATTCATTTAAAATATTTTTTAAAAGATCCCAAACTTACTGAAAAATGGCAAGTACAGTATACAGAACCCCCTGCCCCCGACCACCACCATTTGAAATTAAGTTACTGACATGATTCCCCTCATCCCTGAATGTCTAGACCCCTGTTGTATACAATCACTTTTCAGCTTGAAAGTAGATTCTATTCAGGTGGAATCACTGACCAGTGGTTATGTCATCTCCCGTCAGACTCCTACAGCCCCACCTTCACTCCTACTCCCAACTTAGACATAGACAAACCAGCTTTTTTTGCATCTCCCTGTGCTTGTGGGTGGATTTTTTCTCTTCCCTAGTTCACCTTTCATTGAGATTATAGTCCCTCAAGAGATCCAACTTTGGGAGGGAATCTTAAGTTTCAGTGCCCCACCTGTGGGTCATGTTTTGTTGTCTCTACAAGAGTGTTGAAACCTAAGCTCCCATAAATTACCAAAAAAAATGGAAAATGGCTGTGGCAAAATCATCTCACATGCTTACTGCTTACTCACTATGGGTGTTAGCTGTACTTTATCCAGAACTTCTATGTACTTTATGCTATAATGCTGGAAATCCTTCTTTGCTTTATATATATAGAGAGAGAGAGAAAGAGAGAGAGAGAGAGAGACAGGTTTTTGCCATGTTGCTATGCTGGTCTTGAACTCTTGGGCTCTAGCAGTCTGCCCACCTCAGCCTTCCAAAGTGCTGGGATTACAAGTGTGAGCCACCACAACTGGCCCCCCCCTTTTTTTTTTCTTTTTCTTTTTGAGGCAAGGTTTTACTCTGTTAGCCAGGCTGGAGTACAGTGTCACCATCATAGCTCACTGCAATCTTGAACTCCTGGATTCAAACAAACTTCCTGCCTCAGCCTCATGAGTAACTGGGACTATATGCACCACCACACCCTGTTAATTTTTTTTAAATTTTAGTTGAGATGAAGTCTTGCTGTGTTACCCAAACTGGTCTCAAGCTCCTGGGTTCAAGCAGTCATCCCACTTCAGCCCTCCAAAGTGCCAGGATTACAGGTGTGAGACACTGCACCCGGCCCGTCTTTGCTTCTGTATCTTGTTTTGGGGAAAGTATGATGGGATACTCTCCCAAATTCTGGTTGCTTATATGACTATTCACTTCTAGAAATGTTTAGGAGCATCTCCTGTTATTCTGCCTGCTCTAGGTGCTCTGGGGAACTGTGAAGGAAACAAGCTCCCCCATCATGGTTCCTATTTAAAGCTTCCAGCAGCCCTTTTTGCCATGAGAAAAGGGCCACATCCTTGGCTCAATTCACAATATTCTTTGAAAGATCTCTTTTTTTCTTTCTTACCACTTTTTTGCACACCAGTAATTTTAGACCTCATAGCTTCTTCTCCCATACTTTGCCTGTGTTCATCCCTCTTTCTTAAGATGTTTTTCTCTTCCTTTGATGCTTGGGGGGTCATTACTCTTCAAAGATGGTGAAATGCCGCCTTCTCTGGGACATTCTCCCTGACCCACCCAAGTAGGGCTTCTGGAGCCCCTTTGCGTACATAGTGATCATCATATGCTGACATTGTGGTTTACTTGTGACGCACCAGCATCATCACCCAGTGTGCTTCTAGGAGGGAAGGATTCACCCTTTTTCATGTTTGTATTCATGGGTTGAGTGTGGGGAACAAACACATTGTTTATAGCACATAGTGAAGTGAATTGAAACACAATGAAATATGGTGTGCGTGAATATATCAGTAACAATTCAAGAATAAAGTTTCGGTTCTGAAAAAGTTTAGATAACCATTGCTTGCTAGTATTGATCAAGAAGGGAGCAACTAAGTAGGCTTCCATAATTGGGGTATTGTTTGGGCCACTTTTCCTTCCAAGCACTATTGCTATCTAACCAGGCAGAGGAAAGGGAGGAGAAGTCTTACTAGCCAAGTCAGCTGCCTGGCATGCACCACTGCCTTTTCTGATTGAGAGGACTTGGCTGGCCTGAGAGTTGTGTCCATCTAGTGACCACAGTATCCTGTATAGATCCCAACAGCATTTTCTTACCAGGTCAACCATGGAAGGACCAGGTGGGATGAAATGTCAACACTTTTCTCTCTCCATTTCCAATCCTCACTATATAGGAGCCTCAGTTGTTCAGCTAGCATTCTTGATTTGATTTGCCTTTAGGTTAAACCAATCTCTGATGTTCTGAAACTTCATTCTTTTCTCCTTATCTGGAGGTAGCACTCAAGAAAGACATGTATGTTGTCTCTCTGTTGACCTCCACACCATGTCATGTTCATCATATTTAGGAATCCTCTGCCTTTTCCGGTTGTGGTTTTTTCCTTCTCAATAGTTTTAAAAGGGGCTAGAACCTAAGTTGTCAATGTGTGCACCACAGAGGTGTGTAGCAAGAAGAATGCGTGTGAGTCATTGGACTGCCATTATTGCCTGTGTGACTTTAGACACACTGAACCTCTCTGAACCTCGGTTTCCTCATCTGTGCAATGTGCCTACTTTTCAAGGCAAATGTGTTGTAAAACCGACAGATGATAGATGTAAACTGTCCCTCTGTGCCTAGCTGGTAGAAGGCACTAGTAGTTGTTATTGTGGAATGCATATATAATGGTGAATAAGCCCTAGGATATGAAGCAAGACATTGTTGAGCTTGATTCTCTGATCTTGCTACTTAATAGCTCTGTGGACTACCAAGGTTCGTAATACTCACTTCATAGAGTTTATAGACTTAAATAAAATAACAAAGAGAACCATTTCAGTTAGGCTCACTTAAACTTACCCATAAGTGGTGGTTGGTGGGGGATTAATTCCAGCCATCTCCTGGTGTCTCTCAAGGATGTCTCCTTTTTTGCATTTATCTTTTTTGTTCTCTTCACATTGATATTGTGCCCAGACTTGCCTTTGCTTGATGTATCTTTTTTCTGCTACATATAGTTTGTATCCCTTCAGTAAGATTTGTGCATGGCCCATCATGGTCTCTTCTCAGTCACCTTCTCTTTTTCTAGTTCAAATTCCTGAGAGGGTGGGATCTGACTAGCCCAGCTCATCTTTTTTTCTCCAGCTACATCTTGGGTTGCTGGGAAGCCTTTAGGTCATGCTACTTTCCCTGGTTCAGTATAGCTAAGAGAAAAGTGTGACCCTTTGGTGTAAAACCTGACCACCTGATCTTTGAATTTGGGCATTTTGAAGGTAAGTTTTGTGATCAACACACATAATCAGACACTATATGCCAAGTCATTGGGAGCTATTCATATCAGTGAATACATACTCATAGTAGTAAAAATCAAGTATTTCAGGGGATGGATCTTTTTATGTGTTTCTGTATTGTACAAAAGCAGAAATTTCATTGTCAAGGCAAGGGGTTTAGGGTAACTTTTGATTTGCGGAGGATTTCTCTCTAGATCCAAGGCAGATCTTTGGTTGGAACATTGCAAACTCTGGTGCAGTGAGTCAAAACTTCCACTGATTTGCATTTTTCATTAGCACGTCATGCAAGGAAATCCTGTCTTTGGGGTCATGGAACAGGCTTTTATGTTTATCCTTCTGCCGAAGTAAAAAATTTGAAGCATTTAATAATGCATCCGAAAATAAACTTGTATTTGAGATCTGTTCTCCTAGAGCTTTTGGGGTGAATTTTCAATGGAGCCTGTTTTATAAATATTTTCAAAATTCTGTTATACCTTTTACCCCAACATGGATCATGGAAAGTGAGGAGTTCTTGTAGTCTAAATATTAAAGACATTTGAGGAGGTAGGAATTCAAAGGCTACTGACATTCAAAGGCTACTTTCTTCATGCTTGATAGTTTTTTTCTACCCTAAGCATTCACTGCAGAGAGTAGTGAATAAACCTTCTGTCTAACCTATCTGAAATTCCACATGTACTCTCTTTTTTAATAGCACTGGAAACATGAAGACAATCTATAAAATATATTTTTTTCCTCATATGCTTGTTGTTAGCAAATGAAAAAAGTATTCATAGTTTATATTGTCTAACAGTTAACTGTTAAGTTTTTGCAGTAATTGTAAAGTTCATTTGTTTTTTATACCTGTTTACCATATTCTTTTTGTTCATTTTGCCTTTATTGTATATATATGATATGTAAGAATTGTGAAATTGCTTGAGGAGAGGTTCGACTTTCAGTAGTCATAGAACTAAGAACAAAAGCTAACGTAGGAAGGGAGGGAGATCCCTTGACTATGGTCCTAAGTCTTTCCAAATCTCCCCAGCCGAGGTCCTTTGACCCCCTCCACACAGGCTCCCATGTAGGCACTCACACTATTTGCATGAACTCTCAAGATTGTATTGTGTTCTTGATCTAAAAGTCTTAGAAAAAAAATATGAAAAAAAAAAAAGATTGTATTGTGTATCAGAGATTCTTACTCTCTGTTGACTATATGATTGCCTCAGGGTACTGCCACCTGAGGAGTTATCAGCCTCTAATTTAGACGGGCCAGAATGGATGTTCGGTATCTCTTGTATGAGGTCTTCCTGGTCATTTTTACTCATAATGGAAGATAACTAGGTTCCCTTAAGCCTACGCCAAGCCACTTGCTCACATATCATCTCATTCCAGTATTTCCCAAGTCTCCTCCCACTCTACATCTCCCTTCTAGCCCTTTTAAAACTTACCCCTGAAAGTAGAGTTGGATTTTATGGGGTAGTTAGGTTATCATGTTAGGTGCAAGTTGGGCATATAGGCAGAAATGCCCTTAAAAGTTGTGTAGGTAGATTCCATGATGGAGATCAATATATCTGGGTACTTTTTCCCTTCACAACATTATTTGTTCATTTGAGCACCAAAGTGACTGGCTTGTGTTTAGGGGTTGTGGTGTCGTATGTACACATGCCTGGCAATGCACACATATATTTAAACTGGAGTTGCTTTCAGAATAATGGGATCCTTGGAATATGAGAGAGCATGCAGGAACTGAGGGGCCAGCAGATTCCTTAATCATCTTTCACAGTCTCACTGGCATGGCTTCCTCACAGTGGGGTCTGTGACTAGTAATTGCCCTCCCCCCACACACCATTTTGTTTTGAGAATATATAATCGAATAAATGTGTACTGTATGTCTTCATGAAGTTGCTTGAGGGATGAGAGACCCTAAGAGGCTTTGAAATTTCCTGGAAATACAGTGTTTTATCTTGAGGGGGAAAAAAAGCAAATTTGGTTTTATGCACAATATAGTTTATGTTAGTTTTAATGTAAAACTTTTTTCTCTCAAAAATCTTCAGTGCCTTGGAAAGAGACACTGTGTTCATCCCATGGCTCAGTGTGCCCTGATATTTCTTTGTTTATTCCGTAGTGTACTGGCTGAAGAGCACAAGTGGTTTAGCACATAGAGACAGACTCTGGGGATCCCTTCAGAGGCCAAATTGATCCATTCTTTCGAAGCTCGTCCACCAAGTATCTGAGCTGAGGGCCTTACTTGCTAGCCTGGGCCAGTGCCTCCCCAGAGTCTGAAATTCCAGTTACACCTCAATAGAGGGAGAAGCCACACCCGGGTTTAGTCCTGGTACTCACCCGTCCAAGTTATGTGAACTTATGCAAGTCATTTAACTTCTCAGAATTTGTTTCTGCCTTTTTTTTTTTTTTTTTTTTTTTTTTTTTTTTTTTTAAATACAGCAATTAGGATATGTCACCTCTAAGGCCTTACCAGCTCTGTAAGTCAGTAAGATGGGATGAGCTTTTGGCTGTTAGAGAAAAGTGGCTGAAGCATTGTTAGCATTGAGCCGAACTACAGTGGGTATGAGAGAAGTCGAAGACCAACACCTGTCGGCACAGAGCTCATTTATGGTCTAGTAGCCCCGCCATCAGAGTGGACAGTGATTTGACTGGAAGAGACTGCGATTGTATAGAATATACCCCTGTTGTGAATACTCTCTCAGGTTTTACTCAGATCTAGTTTATTATTATACATCTTACATTGTAAAGACCTCATACTGTCACAGAAATAACAAGAAACATTGGTAGTAACTACTGAATGGAAAGAAAAACAGATTCTTAATGGGTTTTCTTCTATAACTGGACAATGCATAAATGAACAACATTGTTTGTCCTTTTTCTTCTTTCAAAAAGAAAAGGAATTTAACATATCCTTTATTCATTTTCCCTAAAGTTTTTGGAAGAGAGAAAAGTCACTTGGAAAGGAATTTTAAGATAATTTTCAGTGCTGCCCATGACTGATAGATAAATGCACTTAGTTTGAAAGCCTTAGTATTTCTTTATTCTCACAAGAAGTATCCAAAATTTGCTTCTCTTAGAACTCTTGCTCTGTATGTGTGAAGTTCGTTGAACTAAGATCTAACCTTTTATAATTTCTTTCTTGGGTGAAGACATTGTAGAATTGCACATACTATCACCCCTTCCTGTCCATTATAAGCAACTAAAATGTTTGGATGTCATGTGAGGCAGTGGTGCATAGCTAGTCAGCTAGCATGACAAGATAATGATGGTTCATTAAGTTGTGTTTTAAAGAACAGCATTTCTAATTTATGCTAATTTTACTTGAAATTTTTGTACAGTCATAACCAGCCCACAAAGGACACTTGTTGGATCAGAGCTCTGCTCTTTTGTTGTTTTGTTTTGTCCATCTACAAACTTAAAAGTCAGCAGGAGAGAGCTTGCATCCAGGGTGATTTCAGTGTAGTCTCACAAAAGAGGACTGGCAAGGGTTTAAAGTGAATTTTAAGCATTTTAGCATCTACTTTGAAGTTTTCTTTTCATAGAAGGAACTTGTGAGAAATAACTTGTTATTAGCTGAAATAAAGGGAACAGATGTAAAAGGAGTAGAAAATAGAAGAATGTTTGAAGCTTGTTGGGAGCCAATAAAGACTTTTGGGGAAAATCCCAAGGGAAATTCTCTGATATTTAGAAACCCCAAGGCACAGGAAAAAATCCAGCCCATCTTAGTGAGTCATTACTTTATTTTCTAAAATACAGGCAGATTATTATTTCTCAGATCAGCTCAGGTTATGAATTTTGTGAACCATACTCTATGGGGAGATTTTTTCTTTTCTTTAGAGAGTTCTCTTCTTACTCCCAGCCTTCAAAAAATTAAAATACCATAAGCAAATGGACACATGCTCCTCTGGAATTTATTTTCGGAATCGATGGGGCCAGTAGGGAAAAGGCCTTCCTACCACTTGCCCCAAAATTAGGCATGAGGGGAGTAGAGAAGGCATAAGAAACATGGAAATTGAAACAAGGACATTTCTTTAGTTTTGCAGGGAAGGAATCAGCAAATCAGTCAATCACTGCGTATGTTACGTATTTACTGTAAGAACTCAAAACCATTCCATTTGGAGTATGAGAGATGTGTGAGAGACAGTCAATGTTATGGAGATACAGTCTCAGAACTGAGAAGCATCTCTGAACCTTCCATTCACCCTGTAAAATAGTGGGATGAAGATCCTCACTCCCAAAGGGAGTAAGAGACATACCCAACTCACAGAGCCCTTCAGAGGTAGAGCCCAAATGCAGACCAAGTCATCTAGGTTCTTGTCTCTGTCGTTTCCACTACATTCAAATGAAGCAACTGGAAAGTAATGAAGGATGCACTCACTGTTTAAAACATCCATGGGACTTAAGGGTGGAGGAAGTTAAGTGAATATCAGCATGGTCTGTGACACCTTCACAGCTAGAGTGTACATTTAACTGCTTCAAAAGGGGGCAAGAGTGAAGGTGACTGTGTTAAATATGCCAGGGCAATGGGTGTAAACAGGGACTGTCCTTGACACATTATCCTGGGTCATGTGCTTTGTGGAAGAGGTAGACTGCAGGGGATGGGCTGGTTGACGATTGACTTTTATCCTCAAGCATCCTAAACATGCCCTAACATCTTCCATCATGGAGCTGGCACCAGATGTCAGCGACTGGGTCAGTGGCAGCTGGAGAACCTAAAAAGGCATCTCCTCTATAGGCCCACTGACTGTTGTTGCTGGAAAAAGGTGAGTTCAGATCAACCAAGGCCTTCTGTAGTAAAAGCTGATCTTTTAATTTTTTATTTTAAATATCCCAAGTTTTGAAATGTTTATACACTCATACACAAATTTACAATATACAGGCCATGTAAAACACCCATAGCAGTTTGACTTTGGATTTTGGGCCCCACATTTACAATCTCTGCTCTAACAGATTTGCTGGAATATTTTGGTTCAAGTGTATACAATTAATGTGTTATATGGAGAACTAGTTCTGAGATTAGTAGGTACTTCTAAAAAATAATCTGGAGGTGATCTTGAGGCCAAATAAGTTTAGAAAATGCTGTGTTAAAGTTTAAGGTTCAAAAACATTTTTTTAAAAACAGGAATGTAATGAGCTTTTGGTATATTAAAGCTTTTTGAGTTTTTGAAAGAAGATACAGTTTGGAGTATTTCCAAACTTTACCAGCTAGATCTCTTTTTTTCCTGAACAGCATTAATTGGGCTAGTTGGGCACAGATTTTGAGAAATACTAACCTCAGTGACTATTACTCAAATTTAAGTATATTCTAAATATGTCAAAGTTTCTAAATCCTGTTTTTTTTTTAATCAGACCTATCAAACAGAAGCTTATGAAGTGAAATATTCTTCATGAAGTTCTGTGCCTAATACCAAGTTTTCCAGAGTAGTGCCTTGTGAAACATTAGCCAAAGTGTGTGTAAATAAATGTAGTTATATTGTGACAGAAAACCTGACCTTTTTGAGGAAAACATCTCTAAAGTGTTAGTGTGCATCTTTGAGGAAAAGGGTTTAATTTGTAGAAAACTTCTTTAACTCTTGTGAACAGGAAGATTTATGTATATGGAAACAATACCTTGTGGAACATAATGTTTATTAGTGCTTCAAGACAAAGTTTGGTACCTCATCCCTCTCTTCCTTAAGTTAATATTGAATCATTAGGTCCCTGGGTCTGTGAACATTCTCTCATTCTCTTCCTAATAAGACATTCTGCCTGAATTGGCCATCCTGAGGGAGCTTTGTTTGAAAGAGTACATGTTAAGGACCAACTGTTCTGTGTGTGTGTGTGTGTGTGTGTGGGAGGGTGGATGTTGGGAGCAGGGGTCCACATTAGCCATTGGACCCTTTTAAGATGCATTTACTTTGAATTAACCATATCCTAAATTGCACTCACATGTAATTTGCAAGAGGATTAGATTTTTGTGACATCTCTGGTATGTGACCAGCTTTTAGAAGTCAAAAATGAAATGTAAGACTTTTTGTCAGTGTTGTGACTTAAGGACATAAATTATTATTATCTGAAAAAATAACAGTACCTGCTGATAATTCATAATCATATTTTTAAACACACACATAACTTAAAATTATTTTTCATAAAAGCAACTTTTCGTTATTTGACATTCATCCTACTGTTAGTTACAAAAGTGGAAAAACTGTTCATTAAGCTAATTTTTGACAGGAAGGAATAGGAGACATGATATGTCAGAGTGATATAATGCTGTGCAGCTGCTGAAGTGGTCATACACATGCAGGAAATAAATATACAAAGGTATTTGCAGCTTTATGTTAAGTGAAAAAAGCAGAATACTGGTTGCCCATAAAACATTTATTAGGTACATAGAGAACATGTACATGAACAAAGATAGGAAGCCAACAAAAAAGAAAGTAGTGTTTTAGAGTGGCAGAGTTCTGGCTAAAGTTTAAGATTTTTAGTTTGCTTGGTATTGTGTTTAATACAAAAAGGAGCTTGTCTTGAGTTGTTTTGTTGTTGCTGTTTTTGTTTTTTTGTCAGTAGCAGGTGTCCTAAGTGCCTTGTGATAAGTAGGGAACAGACTCAGGGGTTAAATATCTATTTTTATTTGCCTTTAGCAATACAGTATCTTTATGTCTTTAAGGTTATGGGAGATCTGTGAACAGAATAATTTTTAAAAAACTAAATTTTGATTTGGGAGATGAGTTTTGAGACATTTATTACTTATGTGGAAAGTCACTTAGCCTCTCTAGAGACCCTTAATTTTCCCAGAAAGGAAAGATGGGGATAATATTTTGGCAGTTGGGGAGATCAGAAGCACAACGGTAAAAATGACAAGATATAAGGTATTATTTTATTTTTGAATAGTGGTAGTGCCATTTGATGCCATCCTGTGTTGTAAGTTCAGTTATTAGATTAGTTGTTGCTACTTAAGAAAAACCCAATCAGAGAGTTGGGAAGGAAAAATCGATAGCTTTAAAATGAGTGTACCATTTTAAGGGTTACTTAATGTTTGGTCATTTCTCATTACAAATTCAAACCTTAGATAAAAGTACTGAGAAATTTTCTGCTAAATGGTCCTTGATTTAGCACTGTTTACATAAAAGTAATTGTTTACAAACTATTCTCTGAATGGGGACCTTTTGAGTTGAATTTCATTATTTTTATTTTGTTTAATGTCTGGTGACTTTTATCATCTCTTCTAATCTTTCAGTGTATTTGTTTGAGATATTGGGGTAAAACTTTTTTATATGTACTTTCTCTTTGAAGTTTTAACTGTAAATTTTCCTTTTTAATGAACATGTGAAGTTGTACTATAGTTCATTCAACAGCTATCACTTATCCAAGTCTTACCTTGAATTTGTGCCTTTAACAGACCACTGTATGATTGTCACCATTTGAATTACCCATCTTGTTTTATACTAGTCACGTTCTTAAGTGCCTTGAATTTTAACAGTTCACTTTTTACAGTGCTATTTACTGAATTCATTTATTAAATAAAAACGTCTAAAATATTTTTACAAAGAAAAACCCATTGGCATCTTGTGGCAGTGGCCTTTAAACACTGGGCAGTGTTGTTGCTGTCTCTCTGTACAGACAATCGATAGTTCCTGGCCTGTGTTTTTTTTGTCACATCTTACTCCACCTTTCCCATAATGCTTATAAGCATGGATGGCAGCCAGTAAATACATGTTGAATTATTCTGTATGTGTAGGGAAAGACGTTTTATTGTCATAACTTTTTTTTTTTTTTTTTTGGAGTTGGAGTTTTACTCTTGTTGCCCAGGCTGGAGTGCAATGGCACAATCTCGGCTCACTGCAACCTCTGTCTCCTGGGTTCAATAGATTCTCCTGTCTCAGCCTCCCGGGTAGCTGGAATTATAGGCACCCGCCACCACGCCCAGTTGATTTTTGTATTTTTAGTAGAGATGGAGTTTTACCATATTGGCCAGGCTGGTCATTATTGTCATTTTTTTTTTTTACCACAAGCATTTAAGACAAAGTAAAATCTTAAGTTCCTTAACAGCAATGGTTCCCAAACTTTTGTACATCTCATTTGTAAAGCCTTTTGAGCATGCATTTCTTCTTCATATATATAAATATACATACATATACTTTTCTGTACTAATACCATGTAATTATACAACATAAGAACTGCAAACAGAAGTTATAATATATTTCTTCTCACACTGCAGTGGACTGACTTGTGTGCTGCCTGCCTTCTAGGAGATCACTAATCTAAAGAGCTTGTTCAGTGGAAGGCTTTTTCTTTTCCTTCTGTAGTAGCACCTCCATTCCCATAAAATTTGTTCTTGCTAACTATGTATCTCTTGGGAACCTTGGGGAAAAAAAAAATTAAAGTATGTGTATCTACAAATTCTACCTAACATTTATTGAGGGTTTGCTCTCTTCCAAGTACCATTGTAAGGTACTTTTTATGGGTTTCTTCACTTAATCCTTATAAATCTATGAGATCAATTACTATAAATTTCCCTGTTTTACAGAGGGAGGAGACTGAGGCACAGCTGGGTTAAGTTCCTGGCCCAGGTTGTGTAAGTAAGTGGTGGAGCTAGGATTTTACCACAAGCAGTTTGGCTCCAGATTTTGTGCTCCAAACCATGTAATTTAAATTCCAACATCTAGTCGGTAGCTATGTGATTTTCCATCTCAGATAAAATTGTGTAACTAAGCCTGAATGACTGTGAGCCATCCGTAACATATTTTGAATCATTTAGGCCAAGACCCAGACAAACAGGTTTATTAGGACATTATGAGATCTTAGAACTGGTGGGAAGTTAAAAGGCTCAGTGTTTCCAATCTGTTCCAATCTGTTGTCTGTTGAAGTAGGATCCTATAAGTTCTTACGTGACTCAGGAAACTTCTTTCCAGTCTAGGTTTTAATTCTTTTAAGGAACTCTCACTGTATTATAACATAGAAGTGGTATTTTCATGAATATTTTTTTTTGGGTCTTTAAATACCTTGCTTTACCTATAATTATTATTTTCCCAATAATGGAATGGAAATTGCATCAAGATGAAAAAGCCATGGTGCTCGTGGGTGGGTGTGCTAACTCTGAACTTTAGAACTACAACAGAAATTAGAGGTTCACAAGGTAATTGCCATGATTACAGTTTTCTTTTGCACCCCAGACAGGAGCTCTTGAAACACAATATTCTACTAATTTTTTAAATGTACAGTTTGCAAGGCAACATGGAGATTACTGAGAGTATGTACCATTTCTTCCTTGTTTTCTATGAAAGTTAACATATTGGTGGGTCCTTTGAAATTGCTCAAGAAAAAACAGGCATTGCATGTATTATAAGACACTGTTAAGAGGATTAAAAATATTGTAAGTACTGAATCATCTTTTAATATTGTATAAGGAAATTATTTTAAAACAAAAAATTTTCCTAATTACAACATAGCACAACTTTTAAACATCTGTAGGTACGTCTCTGCACTTTACATTTCTAGATAATTTACATTATTATAATACATGTAACTTTACATTCTAAATTATGATATTTTATAATATCTGCTAACATTATTATACAATAAATGATAGACCTTTGTCCATTATAATTTGTTACATAACATAATTTTTAGTAACCATAGGGTCCTTTCTATTTCTATTACTCTTTACCATTTCACTGTTATTGGACTTAGGTTACTTCTAACTTTCTATAAAACACTGCTGATGATGATTTAGAGCAACACATCCTTTGTTTATTATTGAGGATATGGTAGCAGTTGTTTTGAAAGGAATTATCAGGACTGAGATTACTGTGTCAAATATAAGGGTGGTTTTGTGACTTGAAATATAGTTTGTCTACTATATGGTTTGTGGCCATTTCTCCAGAGCCTTTCCAGTCACTGAGTTTTTTGTTTGTTTCTATTTCTTACAGCTTTAGAAAGAAAAAAAGGCATTTTATTATTGTTCCATGTGGAATTTAAAAATTGTCAGTGCGATTGAAATTATTGGCTTATGTTGGCTATTTTTAGTTTCTCGGGTTAATGTTTTTTGTCCCTCTCTTCTTCTGGGTATCTATAGCAGCACCATAAGAATTCCACATCCTAAGTGTATATTGGAGATGTCAATTTTGACATAACTAATGCATGATTTTTGTTGTATTTTTCCCTCTTAGTTTTTTTGTCTTAGTTTTGTTTATTCTGTAGAAATTTATTGCGATTATTTATCTTTTTCCTAATAGTATCTGTTGTTGACATTAGAAAATTGTCAGACCTCTTTAGCTGATGTACATAATCTAGTTTTTGAGGCCTAACTTTGTTCAGTTTTTAAAATTTTATTTGTTAATTTTGAGACAGAGCCTCACTCTGTCACCCATGCTGAAGAGTTGTGGCTCAGTCTTGGCTCACTGCAACCTCCTCCTCTCTGGTTCAAACAATTCTTCTGCCTCAGCCTCTTGAGTAGCTGGGATTACAGGTGCCCACCACCACATCCGGCTAATTTTTGTATTTTTAATAGAGACTCAGTTTCATTGTTGACCAGGCTGGTCTTGAACTCCTGACCTCAAGTGATCCACCCACCTCAGCCTCCCAAAGAACTGGGATTACAGGCATGAGCCATCGCACCTGGCCAATTTTTTTTAACTTTAGTGTTCTATATTGGTGTTCCAAAAAACACTGTTCTGCAGGTGTGCAAAAATAAAAACAAAACTAGGTATTCCGATTGTAATTGCTTATTTAATTATTTACATTATCTTGGTTGAGAATTGTTGGAATATAGAGTTAAACATGTTTCTTTGAAACATTCAAGTCTTTCATTTATGCAGCCAACAAATATATGAAAGAAAGCTCATCATCACTGGTCATTAGAGAAATGCAAATCAAAACCACATTGAGATACCATCTCATGCTGGTTAAAATGGTGATCATTAAAAAATCAGGAAACAACACATGCTGGAGAGAATGTAGAGAAATAGGAATGCTTTTCCTTGATGAGAATGTAAATTAGTTCAACCATTGTGGAAGACAGTGTGGTGATTCCTTAAGGATCTAGAATTAGAAATACTATTTGACCCAGCAATCCCATTACTGGGGATATATCCAAAGGACTATAAATTATTCTACTATAAAGACACATGCATATGTATGTTTATTTCAGCACTGTTCACAATATCAAAGACTTGGAACCAACCCAAATTCCCATCAATGATAGACTGGACAAAGAAAAGGTGGCACATATACACCATGGAATATTATGTAGCCATAAAAAAGGACAAGTTCATGTTGTTTGCAGGGATGTGGATGAAGTTGGAAACCATCATTCTCAGCAAACTAACACAAGAACAGAAAACCAAACACCACATTTTCTCACTCATTAATGAAGTTGAACAGTGAGAGCACATGGACACAGGGAAGGGAACATCACATACTGGGGCTAGGGGAGGGATAGCATTAGGAGAAATACCTAATGTAGGTGATGGGTTGATGAGTGCAGCAAACCACCATGGCATGTGTATACCTATGTAACCTGCATATTCTGCACATGTACCCCAGAACTTCAAGTATAATAATAATAATAATAATAATAATAATTAACATTCTAGTCTTTGATAGCCTGACATGCATTCAGTATCTCTAGGAAAAAGATATCGTTAGAATGTAGTATTTTCCAAATTTACTATTAATTCCTTTTCTCCCGAATACTTTCCCACATCTCTCCAAAACATTTTTCTACGAATTGCAGTATAGGAACTGCTGTTTTAATTCATTTGATTTTTTTTTAACTCCATCAGTTTCTTTCATGAGAAGCAATTCTTCGTTTTTAGTAATCATCTTTATGCAAAAGTATAGCCAGAGCTTCTTCATCTCTTCTGCCAAATTAGGTCTCTCTCTCCTTACTAAAAAAAAACTGCAATGACCAGATCTGGGGTTGGCAGCTCTGAGGTTTGTTTTGATGAATAAACAGTTGGGTCTAAACTCATAACTGAAGTGGGGAAGTCATCAGTGTCTTACATCTTGTATTCCCTTCAAACTTCTGTTCTCAGAAGCTAGAGAGACGAACCAACTATAGTAAGCTTAGCATGTGCCATACTTGGACATAAAAAAAAAAGTAGAATAAAACATGTTTTTTTATTGGAGAAGCAGCCAGACATGGCAGAAAGCACCGACTTTGGAGTTAGTTCCAGGGTTAAAATCCTAATTTTTCCATTTACTAGTTTTTTGGCCCTGGATCCCTACTTTCTGACTTAATTTCTTCATCTCCAAAAAGATATTATTAATGCTTGTCTTCTTAGATTAATGAAGTCTTTGAATATTAAATTCAAGGTGGACTTTTCACAGTATTTCAGAGGTCAGAGGATGCAAAATAGGGACACAGAAATGGCTGGAATGAGAATCTGAGATTGACACTATGGCCTGTCTTTTTAATTGCATAGCAATCTTAAATATTAGATACTTTCCCAGATATATTTCCATGTTGATGCTATTTGTGTTACTTTTTTGAATTAAAATTTCTTTCATTTAAAAGAAAATCTAGCGTACTAAGAGAGTTACAACAGAAGAATAATGTTCCTAGGATTTGAAAATACTTGATTTTCAGAAATCAGAGCCAGAAGAGACTGCAGATTGGTCTAGTCTTACACATTTCCACAGGAAGCTGAAAACCAGAGACATCTGAGAGGCAGTCAGATTTAGATGGTTCCAGTTTCTGTGCACTGAAGACATCTAGATCTTCTCCTACACCCTGGGGTGCAGGACCAGCAAGCTGGCTCTACAAGTGGGAGGAAATAATATATAAACAAACACATACATATGTGTGTCTGGTATCTTAAAAGATTAATAACTATTCTTTGCCAAGGTGAAAATGTGAGTAAAACATCATTATAACCTGGCAGGTGCTCTCATAGCACTAGTAAATGAAGAGAGATTATTTCTTAATTGAGGAAGTGGGGCAGTGAAACTTTCTTACTGGGTGATAAAACCCAATCTTAAAGGTTGAACAAGAGTTTGTAAACTTGTTAAAAAGACATTGGAGAAAAAGGTGAAAGGCAGAAGTATTGTTCAGAAAAGAGAAAATTTTAGCTACTAGAGTTAACATCTCCAGAGTCATAGAAGCCAGAAAAGATCCTGGTATGTTTGAACATCATGAACTTGGAGAGCCAGGAATATAAAGTGGAAAGTCACAGTGACAGGAACAGGCTGGCTGCAAAAGGGAGTCTGCAAAAGTAGTTTGAGGTGAGGCAGAGAAGGGCTTTATGGGCCATGGTTGAGGGTTACACTTTATTCTTTTTTAAACCAGAGAGTGACATGACTAGACATATTTAGAAACACTCTGCAATTGTGAGGAAGATGAATGGGTGGAGGATGAACTGCTAGAGGCTGTAGAAGTACCTGGCTGGGGCATGGTTAAGTCCTAAAGGCAGGAGCCCTTGGAGTGGGTTTCAGAAATGCTGCAGAACAGCATGACATAGAGGCACACACTGGTAGTCCAGCTGCTCTGGAGGCTGAGGCAGGAGGATCCCTTGAGCCTAGGAGTTTGAATCTAACCTGGTGACCTAATGAGACCCCTGTTTCTAAAAAACAGAAAGAAAACAACAACAAAAAAGAAATGCTGCTGAGATTGAACTGGCAGAATTTTGTGGCCTGTTGGATACAGAGGGTTAAACAAGGAACGTGACTTTGGTGTCCAGCTGAACATCTTCGTACCATCACTGTTGTACTATATAGACATGGAGGAGGAAGAGAAGATTTGAGGAAACCTTGAGTTTGGGGTGTGGTCCCAGAGGAGGAAGTGGATTAACCCACAACAGAAATACTTCAGAGAAGTTCAGCTTGTCTCCTCCCTTTCCAATCTTGCCCCTTTACCTTCCATTTCCACCACAACAGCCAGAGTCATTTTTCTCAAGGTCAAAGCTAATTACTTCTTTCTTCGAAAACCCTAGAGGCTCCATCTTGGCCAGTCTACAGCCTCCAGAATAAGATCCAGTCTCCTTACCATGGCCCTTTCTTCCCTGTGTGATGGGTCCCAGTGTATCTATTTCTTCATCCTCCTGTGGCCACTTGTTTTCAGGCATCTGATCTCTTTGATGCTTCTTAACACCAAGGGCCTCTTTTCTCAGAATGTTGACATGCACATGGTTGTTCTCTGTCTCCTCCACCTTGAAGAAGAAAACGTTCTTGTCTTCACCAGGTATCCCCACGTCTAGAATAGACTTGATGCCTAGAAGTATAGGTCTTTGTAGATGGAGGAGCCATATCTGCCTCTTCATTCCCTTGGCCACATTCCTCAGCACAGACTAAATGCTTGAGTGACTTCTCAGTGGATTCAAAATACCAAGTAGATGAACTATTCCTCTTTGATAAATAAGCTCCTGAGTTCTCTCAGATCCTATAGATAAGCCCACTAATTCTTTTCAAGGATTTTTCTACCAATCAGTCACTCTCAGTGGTGTTTTTCAGTAAGTCACCAATATTTTAAAAGGCATCTGGAAGCTTTCACAAGCCCGTGCATCTCCACTTGGTGTTGTGGTTGGTTATTTATGTTAAAACTTATTTTCTGTGTGCAGGTACACATGCCACCAATCAGGTTTAGTGAAAATGATGCCCATTGTCAAGGCTCTAATTCTCAATTTTTGAAGTCCACAAAGCCTGTAGTTCGCCGAGTGTGCCTGAAGCTAAGTGGAAAGCCCCTCTGTGGTTTTAACTGACACTCACTATGCTGAGCAAAGTATTTAGCAGATAGACCTATGTGAAATGGCTGATGGGCAGCTCAAGTCTGACCTGCTTGGGTGGCGCAACCACAGTGAGCTGTACATTGACTCCTTTCTACTTTGCTTTTTATCTCATCTACTCTTTTGTGTGTTTGATCTCATCTACTCTTTAGCTGCTTTATATAGAGCATCCTGGAATGGGAAGGAAAAGGTCTTTGAAACTAATTTTCTAGTGGCCTGATTAATGAATCCTTCCTTGGTTGATTTTTTTTAAAGGGTCCTCCATCTTTTGAACCCCATTTTGTCAGGTTGAAGGGTTGGAGAGCAACATGGTTATTAATATAGACCTTGGGATCAGGAAGACCTGCTTTGGAATCTTGGCTCTCTTATTAGCTGCATATCTAAGGGCCATTCTGATGTTCAGTTTTCTTATCTGGAAAGCATAGGTAATAGAAACCTTGTAAGTTATTGTGATGATTATATAAGATGATACAAGATTAATGACAATGTCACATTGTCATTTTATCATCAATATTGGGGAGAAGAGAGGGAAGAAAGAGCTAAGATCAGACTCTGAGGACCATTGGGAAAAGGAGGACAAGAAGCAAACACATGTCTGTTCCAGGTATTAACATGAGAAAAGCATTAACAGTACCTTTAGTATCAGAGATGGTGACTAACTTGATCAGGGTCACATTGTGTTTGTAGCCATTGCTTTATACCTCTCACCATGGTGGCTTGCTACATGAGTAGGCTCTGTTTCTTCCAAGAGACAAAGGTTGGACCTGTTAACAAATGGTAGTTGAGTTCTAGAGCATTGATGATCACTTAGAACTATGGGTACTTGTAGTAACTTAGTGCCAGATCAGATGGTGTGGTACCATCAAGGATTCTACTGAGTAGGTACAGAGAAAAGCAAGATGTAGCTTAGCCCTAAGAGGTAGATTGAGATGTGTGGAACGGCTGTACTTCTCTAGGGTGACAGGTTTGACTTTAAGGGTCGTGTTACTTTGTTTTCACAATGCTATAAAAAACCACCTGAAACTGGGTAATTTATAAAGAAAAGAAGTTTAATTGACTCACAGTTCCACATGGCTGGGGAAACCTCACGAAACCTACAGCTATGGCAGAAGGTAAGAGGAAGCAAGCACTTTCTTCATGAGGCCACGAGAGAGAGAGAGAGTGGTAGTTCCACACTTTTTAACCATCAAATCTTGTGAGAACTCACTCACTGTCATGAGAACAGAATGGGGGAAACCACCTCCATGATCCAGTCACCTCCCACCACGCCCCTCCCCTGACATGTGGGCATTACAGTTTGACTTGAGATTTGGGTAGGGACACAGCCAAATCATATCAAGGGTCTTGAAGGGGATGTATTTTCCTTTTTCTGTACACATTGCTGGATTCTGCCATTGGTACAAAAGGCAGAGTGGTTTAATGAAAAGATTGTTGATATGATATGAGGCCTATACCTCCCGCTCACTCAACTACTTTCTCTTGGTGTCTGCTTTTCTCATTTGTGGGGAGGGAGGTGGTGGGGAGGGAGGGAGGTAGTCAAGCCCTTCACCACAGTGGCTTCCTTTTTCCCGTGTTATATGTAGGACTTTGTAAGGCTTCCTTTACAACTCAGTGACTAATTGAGAGGAGTGTGCTTCATTCAGGTCCTAAATTTTCATAAATGATCATAAAATGATTTCATCATTGATACGTGATAGATGTGACTGACTTTTGAAAGGCAAGATGAGGCTTGTGGACCTCCAAGAGTCCTAGGGCAATTCGCAAGTGAATATTTCTACATGTGCTACCGAAACAAAAAACATTATGTTGCAGTATTTACCTTAGTTAAAATGGTGCTTCCTTTAAGTGATTGGAATACACACTAAGGCTTTAAAACAAATAGTACATGAGAAATAAACAGCAGCATTATTGAATTCCTGTTTTCTTCTGTACAGCTTTAATTCTTGATGCTTTTAATATAGAATCAGATTTATTTCACTCATATGTATTGATCCCTACTCTGGGCCTAACATAGGCCCTGCCCTCAAAATGTATACACACCTGACATATAATTTATGCCTACATAGGAAAGCAGACTTTTGCAAGACACAGTTTTACGCAGTAGCTTTTCTTTGGCTCCTGGATAGCTTAGTGGTATTTTATTGCATGGACTAGAACCTTAGAATTCTTTAGGACGTATTGACAGAAGGTGGTATGTTGAATTTTTGCCATGGATCTGAACTCTGAAGTAACTTGTCAAGTGGGGCCCAAGCCCATCAAAGTTTAGGAACTATAGGTCTTTGCTATTCTTGAGTCAAATTCCAGCTGAGAACCATGCAACCATTAAGCTGTAGGTACTGGAGAGGACATTAAATGTTTCTGATAGAAATATTTGTAAACACAGAAGAATCTTAAGGATACTTTTTATAGTCTAAAACAGCACAGATAAACAGCTTAAAACCTTCATTTGCTGATTACATATCAACTTTCCATTTTTTGGCTGTGTTATGCAAATCAAATTTTATTTTAGGTTGGTCATTTCCCCTTCATGGCAGCCTCATTCAACTAATATTAATCTTGAAACTAACAAATGATAACATCTTTACCTCTTCCTTTCATGTAAGCTGCTACTGCCAGGTCCCTCTTCCTCTGTTGGCAAGTATTTGGCGCTACTGCTTCCTGGTTGAACCCTACTAACTGTGGGTGTCGTATAGTCACACAGGATGATTCCTAGCACTCCACACCTCAACTCCTCAAACTGCTGTAATTGGGGCTGTACTTCGAGTTCCTGTTTCTGTTCTGCTTCTCTCCGCCTCAACTTGTCTTTCCTGTCTGCACCCTTACTCCCATTCCTTCCTGGCTTGTTCCAAGAGGAGTGTCAGGTAGAATGCCATGGCTGTCATCTCCTCCAAGATCGTAGGCATTGAAGATGGAGATGACCTAGGACAGCACCTGGCCCACAGGGGACATTCTTAGTTAGCTCCCTTCTGCTCTCCTTAATTCCTTTCCAACCTTCTTTTTGTTATCCCTGGAACCCCATGAAACTTCCTTTGTTCTTCCAAAGGTGTACCATACAGACAGGATATGTTTCACTCACTTTTGTGTCTTTATAACCTAGTTCCTAGCTACTGCTTAGTAAATGTTTGCTGGGTGGGTGAACGCATAGAAAGATAATTCTAGTGAGGGAAAATGATGAGAAGTATTTTCAGACTAGTTGGGTTTTAATTTCATTTGTGGCCACTGATTTCATTTGTGGTACTCTTTCAAATGAGGAGATAGATCTGCTTTGGCAGCGTTCATTGTACCCATATGGTCATTTTGGATTCTTCCACAGTCTCCAGGAATGGGCATTCTTGTTTTAGTTTCAACTAGGCAGAAGATTCTGGGACCATTAATTTACTAGTATAGGAGGGAGCAAGGCAACAGGGAGTGCATATCCACATAGTACTCTGGCCAGTTTAACTGCAGCCACTGACAGGTCCTCAGATATCGGAAATAGACTTAAGAGAGGTATTCTTTCTTTCACCATTCATTCTTTCATCATTCATGCTTTCTTTCATTCTTTCACCTTCCATTTGTTTGCTTGTTCATTCAGTCAGCTTCCACTGACTGCTCTAGTAAGCCTGATACCATGCTACCTGTTGGGGTCTTTTAGTCTAGATACGAAGGTTACAACAGGATGATCTGCACACTCTTGATTCAGCTCTCCAGCCAGATCAGTGACTAACACAAGTTTTTAAAATGAATTTAATAGATCAACACTTGTGAAAAGAAGGGAAAATTTAAAAATTAATAGATATTTACAGAGCATCTTTTGTCGTTTCCAGTGCTGGTGACATTGCCACGAGCAGAATAGTACTACCTTCCTTGAGAGATTACATTCTATTGGGACAGATGGATTGTAAACATAGGAGCATACCAATAAGATCATTTCAGAGAGTGTTAGTGCTTCTTAGGAAGCAAGAGAAGGTAAGGAATGGAGAGTGATGGTGAGTTGGGTGGTCAGAATGTCCTTTTGAGATGACATTTGAGCTGAATGCCAGAAAAAAAAAAAAAAAAAAAAAAACTGAAGGTACAGGCCAGGCTTGTTTAGATTTAGACAAAGAGAGTTTTAAGAAAAAGATTTTAGGAGAGAGGTCAGCAATTGTAAAAGCTCTAAAGCAGGACTAGTGCATTGGGGTTAGAAAGACTATAGGTGTGGCTGAAACTTAATGAGTACTGGAGGGTGTGGGAACAGAGGGGAAAGGGCAGAGGGCTGGGTCACATAGGGCCTTGCAGGCAGTAGCGAGGACTTCATTTTATTGGAAGAACAGTGAATTCATTCATCTTTCCTTTCTTCCTCCAGAGAGAGAGAAAGAGAGAGAGCTGTGTGTGTGTGTGTTCCTTCATGTCAGTGAATCCTTACAAAGTGTCTTCTATGTGAAGAAATAAACATGAATATTATCCTGGTATTCTTACAAAACTTTTAGCTGATGGAGTGGGGGGAGAGACACGGGTACCTAAACACCTAAAACAGAAGGTATAGAGTGGAAAGATGTGAGAAGTATGGATAAAGCAAGCCCCAGGCTAGCAATAATAAATGTTTAATGAATAACTTACTTTATCAATCCTATCAGAAGCCTTACTGGGCTTCCCATGTCTTTTAGCAATGTGTTTTGCTGCTGCTGTTTTGCTGCTGCTGTTTTGCTGTGGCAAGTAGAAGTGAGGAGGCCTGCAGCTGGTTAAGGAGAGGTAGATGCACAATTTGGTTTTCACACTTAGGCTGGTGCCTGTTGAAGCATCTGGCACACTGAGTGGATGAGTAAGTGCATAAATGATGTAAAAACCCAAGTTTGATAATCAGAAAAAATACAATTGTCTCTCAATATCTCAGAGAGATTGGTTCCAGGACCTCCACAGATACCAAAATCTATGCACACACAAGTTCCCCTTGTGGAACCTGCATTTATAGAAGGCTGACTGCACACATTTGCATGGTTTGCCTGTACCTCTCCCCTTTTTGAGGAGGACCTTTATCCACAACTCTATTCATGATCACGTGGGACAATGCGAATGAATGCATAGAAAGAGCTTATGCCTTCACATTATGATTATTCATGTATATGTTCAAGCATATGGAGCCTTACAATGGATAAATAATTTGCTGATTTGGCTGTGAGCCTGCATGAGAACTTATGTCACTTTTTCATCCTCTTATGCAAGTGTTAAGTAGACATCCCTAAACATAGCAGTCCTCCCTCCTCCCATCAAGGTAGCATGATTGCCCAACAAGCTCAAGGCTGAAGTAATCAGAGTCCAAACCAAAATTAGGCCAAAGTAGCATTCCCTTACTTCCTCATTAAAGAAATAACACATATAAGTACATTTGCCTTGTAGCGATTATGGGACAAATGCATCTATTAAAAAGTATTTTTGAAATGACCTCTCTGAATGTACTATAAAGCAATAAAATGGAAGCACTTTTTTTTTTCAAGGGAGTAAAAAAAAAAAATTTTTTTTTAAGGAAATAACTTTGGTATAGGAGTATTTGTTTCAAAGATGTTTTGCTGTCGCTGTTCCAAGTGTTTCACTCAGTACCGCTTTCAGAGATGAGGGTAATGACAGCTAGTCATTTTTGAGCACCTGCTCCATTCAAGGCTTTGTGATACCACTTCTAGGTACATTAACATATTGACTACTCAGAGCACTCCTGGATGGTAGGTATAATTCCCTGCCACCTTGACGTATCTCTAGGAAGTTCTGTGCTAGAATTTTATTGTTATGTACTATTTCCTGCCTCTGTAAACATATTTATAAAATTTAGCTCCAAAGAGTTATGGTTATTATCTAAAATCAAATCTACCCAAAATAAGAGCAGTTTTCCTACTTGAGTATATAGAAAGTGCTATAGATTTAACATGTAATTCTAAAATAGAAAATCATAATGAATAATGGCAACAGTATTGCTATTGCTCAGTTAACATAAATGTATTTCAATAAAATATTTTTAAAGAAAGTTCACAGAATAGCTGTTTTAAGGCAATGTTTTGTTAAGACATTATTCTCACCACTGGATAGTCCTACTTCTTCTACATATATGGCTATAGATATAAGATATGTATGCCTTTAAACTTTGGTTGTTCAAAATCATTAGGGAAGGAATTACAGAGGACCATGTTTTCTGAATCTAGAACTATTTTATCAACCATTTTCAAAGCAAGTCTTATGTTGCCTACTTTTCTGTTTTGTAGAGATGATTATACTGATGAGTTCATGTATTCAGTCATTTGTTGCTTCATGTCATAAGCATTTTTGAGCATCTGCTATCTGCTAGACACTGGGAATAAGAACTCAGCTGTGAAGAGGTTATACAAAGCCCCTACTTTCAAAGAACTTTCATTCTTTTAGTAGAGAGAGAAATACCATAAAAGCAAAGAAATCATGACCAGGATCATTTCAGGGTATGGTAACACTATGGAAAAATTAGCATGATGTGCATTTGAGAGTAACCCTTGGGTGGGACAAAGGTGTACACTGCTGTAGGGTGTCCTTAGAAGGCTTTTGCTGGGAAAGAACTTTTGCTGGGAAAGTTCTTCCTGTGTAAGAAGAAAGAACCAGTCAACTAGAGAGCTTGGGGGAAGAGTTCTAGGCAGAGCAATCAACTAGTTCAAATGCCCTGAGCTGGAAGCAGGCATGATCACATTCATACATGTCTCTGAGAACATCTGCTCTTACACTCCACTGTGACTGAGGGATACTACTTGGCCGGGAGGGGTACCCTTCGTGTCCTCAAAGTCTCAAGGACTTTTCTATCCTTATGGTTCAGTTTGTATAATTTTTCTACATCTTTTTGGCTGTCAGCTCTCACTTAGTGCTTCCATCAGTGTGGCTTCCCAGCAGCCTCTCTCTCATTTGCAGCAGCTTGCAAATCTTCCCTGTGCCTAGATTCAAATGACAAAACTTGCTGGGACTATGTGTGAAATAAAAGTAAAAAGTCTTCATATCAAGGTAGGAAGTACTCTTCTCAATTAACATTCCTGATCTTTAGTTATGTAATGTTAAAGAGAACGTAATGATGCAGTCTCTCACAACTTTACTCTCTCCTGTATTCATTTATTTCTTAATTCATTCTCCCCCTGGCCCCCACCTCACCCTTTTGAGTTGTTCAACTGTGGATGCATACTTAGAAATACCCGCACACATTTTATCATACTTTTAATGATTTGGGAAAGATAATCTTATAGCCTATATTATCTACCATTTTTCTCTTAGTCCTTATTTAATTTTACATATATGGCATTTCAAAGGATGCCACTGCAGTTGTTTAGCATTTATGGGAATGAAACTTTGTAGCACACTTAGACATGTGTGTTACTACTAGAGGGTGCCTTGTTTGATTGAAGGACAGTATCCCCTGGCGCTCTAAAACAGGAAGCTCTTAAAGGTGCATTTTATTTAGCTTCTTTTTGCCAGTGGCCAAACACTAGAGCTTGAAAAAAAGAAGTGTCACCTAGACTTTACTGACTATAGCTGTCAAATGGGGATGCTTTTAATAACCTTTAAAAGTAAGTAGGTGAACTTTACACCCCACCAGTTCATAGGTAAGTTGGCAAATATTCAACAGAAATTCTGAGACTGTACCTGCTCCTCCCAACAAGAGGAAGTAGGTAGATAGTCTCAAAAAATGTTACAGCTGAAATCTTCCACATTCATTTGCTCATTTGGAGTTAACTCTAAAGCCCACTTATTAACTTCTTTTAGACTACAGCCATTCCTTTTTAGTCATTATTTCCCCAAAGATAACTGATAGGTTATTTTCCTCCAGAAGCAGATCTTTGTTTTTTTCTCGAAAATAATTTAGAAATGTTAAGATCCAGGGGAAACTTGGACTTGCCTTCCACAACAGATTAGGTGGCATGTTTGAAAAAGCATGGCTCTTCTCTTACTTAGTATGTGACGCTTGGCAAGCTAACTAATTTCTCTAAGGCGCCCAAGATTTTTCATTAGGGAAAAAGAGCAATCATAAGTATAGAAAAAAATAAATGACTATTTTTAGGATTTTTTTAAAAAGGTCATCACAAAAACAGTTTATCTGAGAATAAACCCATTGGATTTGGTCTTTTAAGTAAATGCTTATTTGCATCATTTTCTTTTCCTCCTGATCTTAGCAATCTAAATGTTTTGTAATTTTTTTAAACTCAGGTTTGTCTCAAAACTGGTGTATAGTCAACCACCTCCCCCATATGATGAGACTGTTTTTAGTTTCAGCTTATCATAGATATTATTAGAATGCAGAATTAGGTAGTGGTTAGAAGATGAGGCTCTGTTGTCAAAGACCTGGGTTCAAATTCCAGCTCAGCTACCCTGGACAAGTTAACCTTTCTAAGCCAAGCCTCTGTTTCCTCATCTATAAAATGAATATAATACTAATATTTACTTCACAGGACTTTTGTGAGAATTGAGATAATCTATGTAAACCTCTTAGCATGCTTTCTGGTTTATACCAAGCATTTGTTACATGTTAGTTCTTCCCTCTGGTTTTTCCTTTATCGTAGCTCTTTACAATACAGTTATTTAAATTTTTTAAAAAAGATGTGAGTGTATTTAAAGGAAAATATTGAACAGAAGTACAGGTGGGCAATGGATGTGACTAAATTAGAATGTAGGTGATGGATATGGTGGAAATAGTGTTGAACTTGCAGCCTGGAAGCCTTGTTTTTTGTCTCAACATCCCAGTAAAGAAAGTGTATGCTTTGGCGTCTGGTACATGTAAGTGTGGAATGAGACATTAGCATTTTCTGACTCTGTGACCTTGGAAAAGCCTTTCTCTCCTTCCCTTTCTATAAATATTTATTGAAGTTCTGCTGCATTTCTGTATCTGAAAAATGGAGATGATACTTAACAGCGTTTTTGTAAAGATGCAATGCAAAAAGATAAAATATTTGAAAGCATATATATCTTATATAATTGGTTATGTTTTATAAACATAATCAACTTTATACCCAATATGTAGTAAGTGCTCAGTAAATGTTAGTTCTAGTGTTATTTAGGACTTGTGGTTATGAGTAACAGAATTCCAAGCTCAAGTGGCTTGGGACAGAAGGAATTAGTTGTCTCATGTATTCAGACTGTGGGAAGGTTAACAGTGACATATGCCTTAGGGACAGCTAGAAGCAAAAACTCAAATGCCAGAGGACTGTCTTTACCTCTTTCTTCTGTTACTGTGTCTCTGTTAATGTCATTCTGTCTGGCCAGATTCTTCCTCACATCTAGAAGCAGAACCACTGACAGTCCTAAGCCGATGTGACCAGAAAGGGACAGAACATTGTGGTCATTGTTTCAAGCCCAGAAATCCCAGTATGAGTCGGGTACTCACTTGGCCAGCCATTGGTGTCTAGAGAACAAGAGGTGAAAGAAAATGATAGGAAAGATCATTTTCCAGAAGGGGAATCGTGGGTGCCTGCTGCCATTGCGTTTACCCTTTTCGGCATCTTTAGGGAAGTACTTAGCCTCTGTGGGCTTCAGTTTTCTGATCTGAAGTTCTGAGGTTTAGATGACTTAATGGATGTAAGTATACATTTAATGTTTTAAATTTTTATTTATTCAGTTTATTATTGTTATTGCTCATGTCCTCCAAATCTTGACATATCATCTGAGAATTCCTAGTCTGACCACAGACCCTTGAAGTAGCAGAAAGGGGCCTAAAATTATTCCAGGAAGTTAGTTCAGTGTGCCAAGTATATTGACTATGCCCCCTTTTAAACTTGTAGTTGGAGTGTAATACACGTACAGAAAGGAGTACATATCCTAAGTGCACAGTTTGCTGAATTTTAACAAACTAAACACAATTGTATATCTTGCACCTAGATTGAGTCAACAGCAGACCCCTAGAAGACCCAGCTTGTACCACAAGTAGATTAATGTGTTGATTCATCATCTAAGAAATCATTTAATAGCATTGCCAGAATCATGATGGCATTTTCCAGACTTTTTTTTAATTAAAAGGTTGCTAAAATTCAACTGCCGTAAGTCATAGTTAATTTTTTTTTTTAACACTAAGATTATGAAACTTAAAAGGACTGTTAAGAGCTCTTCTGGTCATTCCTGCTCATTATACCTCTTGAAATGTTTTTTTTTTTCTGGCTGAAATTACCATCAGGTGCTAAAATGTGTCCTGTTGCTGGGGTATTGTGCCATTCAGGTCTATGCTTGCCTTTTCTCCTTACCAGATTGTAAACGCATGAGAGAATAGAAGCCTTAAGATTTCTTAGGTGTCTTGTATTTTCTTTCTTCTGTGTAGCTTAGTATGATAATTAACTGACTAAAATGCTATCCATTTCACACAGAGCTTTGTGAAATGACTGTACTCCTCCTGAAAAAATAACTAATCTCAGGGACTTCCAAGTCTGAAATGATTCATTGTTAATAAATATGTCATTTTGCTGTTGTTTTGATAGGAAAACAAATGCAATTACAAATGAATTTTTCTTTTTTCTTTTTTTTTAATTTACCAAATCTTCTAACATCTTTTTCTCCTTTTTTCTCTTTTAGGCTCTAGACCAAGATAGAACAGCCCTTCAGAAAGTGAAGAAGTCTGTGAAAGCAATATATAATTCTGGTCAAGGTAAGCATTTACTAAAAGTTGGATGACATGAATAATGTCTACAGAGTTTTCTTAGTTATTTAAAAGATGTTAAGTTTATAGGAAACGTGACACAAATGTAAAAATAAGTAGGTAAAGAAATTTCTCTTTTTCTCTTAACTTTGACTGTCAGCCTAAACCTATTATTAGTCTTTCCAAAACAGAGAGAAGAAAAAACATTAGTCGCAGTAGATTTTATTATATGCTTACGTGCTTGATAGAGTTAAGAGTAATTTTGTCACAAGTGACATGAGATGTATAGAATCTCTGTGTGAATTTGGTCAACCTGTAACCCAGTGGCCTCAGTTGAACACATCAGAATCTTTTCCCCTCCTTAGTGTTATGTGTACACATTTGAAAATCAATATTGATGATGATTGTGGGGAAAAAGTTAGAGAAGAGGGACAAAGTTAAATTCGGACCTCAACAGACCTGCCAGCTGTCTTTTCTTTTGTTGAAAGGTGTGCCAGGTAACCTGTGTAACTAAATGTTTTAACTTTGTCTAGTGACTTTGTCAACTTGGAGGCAAAAGTATGTCATTGGTGCATAAGAGGAAATAAATTTTTTTTAAAAAATGAGTAATCACAAAAATTGGTAGGCTCCAGCACTGTAGAGGAGAGGCTTGGAAGCATAGAATGGATTTCAGAGTCTCTCACTCACATCTTTTGTTATTGTTGCAGTACCAGCTCGCCTACCAATATGTTACTTCTCTAAGAAATCAGTGGTCTGTAACTTAACAGAAAACCTGGGAGGGAAGATAGGAGGCTATAATAGAAAGAGCACAGGCCGTGAAGTTGGACAGATATGGGTTTTTATTCCTGCTAATCCACTTATTAGCAATGTGACCTTGAGCTGGTTTTTCCACCTTCTTGAACCTCCATTTTTCTTCTGTAAAATGGGGATGGTGGTATTAAAAAAGTTATTGAAGAGATTTAATGAGCTCCTATCTGTAAAGGGTCTGCCAGGTCATGGGAGTCCAGTAAATGCGTATTCCTCTTAATGTTATCATCATGAAATTATCGAGCTGAATGGAACATGAACAAGGCAAAACCCTCAGGTATTTTATGGCCCTTCTGTCTCATCAGAGCTGGGAATCACTAGCCAAATAAAACTGGAAACCTAATATTGTCTTGTTTTTTAAACCCCCCTAGTCCTTGAGACATTCTGTAATATTCATTGTTAACACATTTTGCACTGGTGCTTTCATTTTGCTCCCTAATTTCTTTATATCCAATAAAACACTAACTTCTCATTAAAGTAGATAACTAATAGTCATGTAGTTGTGACCAAATGTCGTTTTAGGTCTTGGCCTAAGTTATATACCTAATTTATTACTTCTGCCCTTCGCTTTTATTTCACTGAACTCCCACACTTGTGTTAGGCTCTTATATTTGATATTAGCTCTTCAGGGAATCAAGTGGGATAAATAACTAGGAGATGCCACAAACTGGGCTTCTGAGGTGCTGATATTGTTGTTTCTTGATATTAGTGATGGTTATATGGTTTTGATATACATCAGTTGCTGAACTTAGGATTTATGTGTTTTTCTGTACTTAAGTATATTATGTACCAATAAAAATTTATTTAAAGTATTATATACAAGGAGGTTCACTGAAGCCTTGATTGTGACTTGGAAGAGCAGAAAAAAAAAAGATTTATTAAATAAACAATAGTATGCATATAATAGAACACTACACACCCTTTTAAAAAAGAGAAACTCAAGTAGTCTAGGTCTGCATTTGAATCCTAGCTTTGTCATACTTGTTCAAGTATATTATTTAACTTACAGGAGTCTTACACTTTCTCACCGTAAATTTAAAAAATAATAGCAAATGTGCAGGGGATTGTATGGACAAAATGAGAGACCATCTAAGACCCCTAATACACTGCCTACCACATAGTAGGTGCTTAACAAATTGTAGATGGGGGGAAAGGACAGCTAGATGAATATTTGTGTGCCTTCTCTATTTTAATTTAGTGATTCCACATATAATATTTGACCAGCCTGATTTTTTAAAGAGCTTAATAAACCATTATTTGTCTCAGGAAGAATGGTCAGTTCTCTGTAATGTGATGATGGTTTGTGCTTGAGGCTCTCAGCTTGTGAGCTGCAAAAGGCAGACCCTTGCGTTACAGCTGTGAGGCACTGCTGTATCTGCTGTGCTGAGAGCTCCCTCCATGTGACTCTTTTCCAAATGTTCTCCCTCAAAATGTATTTCATACCTTGGCCACATCACTCAGCAGCTCACACAAAGGCTCCTCTACTGGGGGATATGCTTCTTCCTGTTCTTTAAAGATTTCCTTGATCACAGCTGCTCTTGGTATGACAGAAGGGAGAGGTTGTTCCTGTATGGATGTAAAGAGGTGAGAGTTCAAGGGCTGTATGCAGAATTTGGGTACAGCCCCTCCAGTAGACTGCACCCTCTTTGTGGATGGGGGTGGCACAGTTCACTGAACATTGAATCTCTCCAGTCTAGACTAGATTGTGTACCGTCCTCCTAGGTCTGTACTATTAGAGTAGCCTCTGATGACATATGGTTTTAAATTTTAAATTAATTAAAATAAAATTTAAAATTCAGTTCCTCAGTTTTAGCTACATTTCAAGAGCTTAACAGCCATATATGACTAGTGGGTGCCATATTGGATAGTGCAGAAATAGAAACTTCTCCATCATCACACGAAGTCCTGTTGGACAGTGATACTATAAGAGAACATGTATCCTGTTGTATTGTAAGTACTAACCATCTCTCTTGGAGGAGACTAATGATTCTTACCTTTGTTGATTAGGATCACCTGAAGAGCTCTTAAAAAAAACAGGAATCCTTCAGACAATTACCCTAGAATTATTCCAGAGTAGAACCCAAGTATTGAGATTAAAATTATTATTCCCTAGCTGATACTAACTTGCTGCTAGAATTAAGAACTGTTGCACTGGCATATGAGCTTTTTGATAAGACTAGTACTATGTTTTTTCATCTTTGTAGTTTATGCATTTGTCAAAGTAATTTATTAGTTTGTTCAAAAAGATATTTATTGAGCACCTATTATATTCTCCTGTTCTGGGAGTTAGATGTTTGGCATCAAATTATCTGCCTTCATGAATTTTACAATCCAGTGGGGAAGAGATTAACGATCATCAAACTGGAAGGTATTTATAACTAGAAACTAGGAAGTGCTATAAAAGGAAGCTTACGGAGAGATCCAAGATGGCCGACTAGCAACAGCTCAGGAATGTGGCTCCCAGTGAAAGCGCAGAGAACGAGTGGACGCCACACTTTCCGACAAGTTTTTGTTGCCCACAGACCGGGAGATTCCCGGCGGAGAAGCCATGCGGGTCGCCGGTGCGACTCTTTTGGCCGGCGCGGCTCTTTTGCCGGCACCCAGC
>PVKP010022820.1:0-37160 GCA_004027715.1 Plecturocebus donacophilus | reverse complement strand
TCTAAGACCAGCTGCAGTGATGTGGGCTTAGTTCTTTCCAGAAGCTCTCTCTAAGACCAGCTGCAGTGATGTGGGCTTAGTTCTTTCCAGAAGCTCTCTCTAAGACCAGCTGCAGTGATGTGGGCTTAGTTCTTTCCAGAAGCTCTCTCTAAGACCAGCTGCAGTGATGTGGGCTTAGTTCTTTCCAGAAGCTCTCTCTAATACTTTTCCCTAATGAAAAAAGGCCCATGAGAGATATAGATGTGTGTTGCTTCTCAACTGGGGTCTGTTGTAGGGAGGGGCAGCAGGGGGTAGGGGGGTCAGGGAGGGATAACATGGGGAGAAATGCCAGATGTAGGTGACGGATGGATGGAGGCAGCAAACCACATTGCCATGTGTGTATCTATGCAACAATCCTGCATGATCTGCACATGTACCCCAGAATCTAAAGTGCAATTTAAAAAAATGTTTGAGAAAGAACATCTATGTGGCACAAGGGATCAATTGCAGTGGGATGGGAGGTATACCACTTATGTTTCTCTCCAAGCGCACCTCCTATAAGGAGAGGAATTGATCAAGAGCTTCCAGCTCTCTCATGTTTCTACCTGCCACAACATTCATTTCAAGGTCCCACTCTCCCTGGACTTTTCAGAGCCAATAACGTTATGGCAGTGGAACAATGGCTGGACTGTTACTGTCCAGTATAGGATTCTATTTGGCAATCTTTGCCCATCATCTGGCCTGAGACTTTCCCAAAGCTGTGCTTTTAGTCTGAAGCTCTCCTTACCCAATCCTCCTTCCTGTCACTCTCCTTTCACAGGTGTCAGATTTGTAGCATGGTCTGAAGGTCCTCTCTGCTTGATCCTGATCCTTGTCACGTAACCTTCGTAGGTATTTTCTCAGAATAGATCTTGCATGTATACGTCGGCTTTGACACGTGCTCCTCAAAAGACGTGATTTTAAAACATCCAACTCAAGAAGTCCAATCAAAACTAAAAATTACATTATACCCAAAGAAATTAAAAGCAAAAATCAAAATTAATTATCAAATGGAATACAAAACTGAAACAGAAAGGCTCACTCAAATGAAATTATTTCTTGAAAGTGTTATCAGAACTGATGCTATTCAATCAAGGTTGATGAAAGAAAAGCAAACTGTGTAGAAATAAACTATAAAAGAAAATCAGCCACACTACTGTTGAACATAGGTCTTTATCCATAATGTTGCAATATGAGATAAACTATAAGGGAGTTCTTTCCATGCTTTGGAAAATAAAGACAGAATTTTATATTTAGCAAGGGATGATAACTAATGTTCATCTACTTTGGGACCTAATTGTCCAAAATTTTTTTCAAAAATAGAATTTTTCTTGGAGCTATCAGCCATTGGTTAGGTATTTGGGTATAGCAAGAGAGGCTGGAATAATATACTGATTGTTGGGGGCTATGATCACTTCAGGGTCACACAGGGAAATCTCAAGAAACTAAAAGGAACACAAAAGAATTAAAATGCATAAGCAATGAAGTATGCAGACATCTACGATAGCCCCCGATCATTTTTGCCTCTCGGTTTTCACACCCTTGTATAATTTCCTCCACTTAAGTGTGAGCTGGAACAAGTAATTGTTTTCTAACACATGGAATATGACAGCATTCTTGGAATATCATTTCTATGATTAGGTTACAAAACATTGTAACTTTCATCTCACTAGCTTTAAATCCCTCCTCTCTTTCTCTCTCTCTCTCTCTCTCTCTCTCTCTCTCTCTCTCTCTCTCTCTCTCTCTCTGTCTCTGTCTTCCTTATAGTAACCACTGAGTGATCTTAGAAGTGGTTCACATCCTGTCGCAATGTGAGATGGTTTGACAGTGACTGACACCTTAAATCAGCCTGCAACAAACTCTGAACCAGGACACAAAGAGCTAAGCTGTGCCCCAAATCCTGACTCACAGAAATGATGAGATCATAAGTGTGTGTTTTAAAGAAACTAAGTTTTGCTGTATTTGTTACAAAGCAATAGATAACTAACACAAGCAGTTATTTAAAACCAAATTATAAGTCTGAGGACTTAATTAAAAGAAAAATACTTAGAACTAAAGATATATATTCTGTAAGATTTATCCCTAGAAAAACAGAAAAATAAATGAAACAGATTGATCCTATGAGTATTAGAGAAATTTATTCAGGGGTTAGTAAGATTTATGTTAAGAACCTGTCACAGACAGGATCTAAATGGATAAAGAACACTTCATAAAGTGATCTTAAGGAATTAGGCTATTTGTTTTAAAAGAAAATTAAGTACTGCTAAGCAACTTTGCCACTAACTTTTATAAGTAAAAGTAATGTATTTTACCTTTTACTTCTGCAATACTAATTTAATCACGATTTGATAAGTACATTTCTAGAAAGTTAACAATATAATTAAGGGCTCTATGTTACATAAATCAATTTTGAATTGCCTATTTGAAATTATCACATCATTTATGAATCTGTCCAGCACAATATAAAAACTTAGAGATATACTAGAAATTTAATTGTAATAGGTGTATCAGATATATGTGGATATTTCTATGTATAATTATGATCAGAGCATTTAAGCCAAAGCAAAGTAGGAAAATGTCCTTGAATGATTGATATATTTTGTGTAAGATGGACATTTTCCAAGAATATCCTAATTATTCTGATGATTAGCAATTATACATACCAATTAGTCATGTGGAATTTGAATAGAATTAAGGCACAGATAACAAAATATGAAATAATGATAGTGCCATTGTTTTTCCGTAAAATAATTATGACAAGAGTACAAGTAAAAGTTACACTAAATTAAAGGCCATTAGAAGAGATAATCCACATATATATTTTAACACTGGGAAATAAGTTTCTGAAAATAAAACTTTTTCAAGAAGCAATAATTTTAAAATACACTTACAGAAACACATAGTCTCTAATAAGCATATAAAAGAAGACATACAGAGTTGAATCATCTCATAGAGTTAACAGAATGTTAAAATGAATTTTCTTATCTTATTGCTCTAACCCAGTGTTTCTCAACTGTGAGTGATTTTGTACCAGAAGACATTTAGCAATGCCTGGGGACATTTTTGCTCATCACAACTGGGGATGTTGTTATCACTACTGGGTAGAAGCCAGGAATGCTGCCAAATATTCTGCAATGCCCAGCCATACACATCAGGAAATTGCCTTGTCCAAAATATCAACAGTGCCTCTGTTGAGAAACTCTCCCATAACTTCTGTTAATATGGTCTCATTCACAGTGATAGTTTCTACTTCCGCTTTTAAGCAGGTGACTTATCGATTTATATAAATATCTTCTTTGAGCTTCAGGCCCATTTATTTCACTACCTACTTGGTTGGTGTTTTGCTTTGATTGCTTTTCAAAGGCATCCAAGCTCATCCTTTTTCTAGCAGAAGTCCTGCTCATATTCTCTGTCTCACTAAAGGACCAATAAGCATCCAACTGACTGTTCAAAAAACATGGGGATATCTTTGACATAGTTCATCTACCATCTCCCATTTCTAATCCATCACACAGTTTTGTTAATTGTAACACTTAAAAACTCTTAAATCCAACAACCTCTCTCCACATCAGTAGCTACGATGCTCACACCTCTGCTGCCACTCCTCACTTATCTGAGACAGGCACATACACAAACACAACAATAAACGGCACACACACATTTTGTGCATGTTGTCTTTCCAAAATGTACATTTGATCCTGTTAGGCTTTTCTTGAGACCATTTAATAATAAAATTCTTAACTTGAAGGAAATTCAAAAATTAAGTATTTCTATATTGATAAAGATTTTGACTCATGTGGTGATCAAAATGCTGGATTCATTATTTATTGTATTTTTAATATGAAAGTAGTTATATTCAAACATATCACTGAAAATACTTTTTTCCTAAATATGAATATAAGCAGTTGACCCATAAACAATGAGACAATTAGGGAAGCTGATTCCCTACAGTGTCAAAAATTCACATAAAATTTTGACTCCTCAAATATTTAACTAACAACCTGCTGCTTACTGGAAGTCTTACTAACAATACAACCAATTTATTAAATATAGGTTCTATATTACATGTATTATATACTATATTATTACAATAAAGTAAGTAGAGAAATAAAAATGATACTAAAACAATAATAAGGAAGAGAAAATACAGTTACTGTTCATTAAGTGGAAGTCAATCATCACAAGGGTCTTCATCCTTGTCTTCACTTTCAGTAAGCTAAAGAGAAGGAAAAAGAGGTTGGTCTTGGTATCCCAGGAGTGGTAGAGATGGAAGAGAAACCACATATATGTTGGCCTACACAGTTCAAAACTCATGTTGTTCAAAGATCAGCTGTACCTGCACTTGAGAACATGTGCACCTTTTATAGATTGAAATTTAATAATAGCATGAACAAAATTATTATTCTGTGCCATATTTTCATACTTTAAATACCTTAATTTATCTGACTTAGTATTTTGTAAATAGTATGATCTAAAAATGTTTAATTTTTATTTTTAATTTCTTTTGTTGTTGTCTTCACTTTCCTTCAACTTTGTACTACATAATTAAGAATTTTAAATATTGATCCTTGTATTATACTCTTTGCTATACACCATAATATTTTAATTGAGAAAATACTGTCTTTATAACTGACCTAGAAAATTAGAGAAAATTCATAATTATAGATATGTTTTTTTTTATTTATTTACTTATTTTATTATTATCATTACTATACTTTAAGTTCTGGGGTACAAGTGCAGCTAGTGCAGGATTGTTACATAAGCATACACATGCCATGGTGATTTGCTGCCTCCATTCCCCTGTCACCTGCATTAGGTATTTCTCCCCAATCTCCCCACCCCCTGCTATCACTCCCTGAGTCCCCCATCCCCCAACAGACCCCAGTGTGTGATGTTTCCCTCCCTGTGTCCATGTGTTCTCATTTTCAACACCCATTTATGAGTGAGAACATGTGGTGTTTAGTTTTCTGTTCTTGTGTCAGTTTGCTAAGAATGATGGTTTCCAGCTTCATCCATGTCCCTGCAAAGGACATGACCTCATCCTTTTTTATGGCTGCATAGTATTCCATTGTGTATAGGTGCCACATTTTGCTTGTCTAGTTTATCATCGATGGGCATTTAGGTTGGTTCCAGTCTTTGCTATTGTAAACAGGGCCACAATAAACATACCTGTGCATGTGTCTTTGTAATAGAACAATTTATAATCCTTTGGGTATATACCCACTAATGGGATTGCTGGGTCAAATGACATCTTTATTTCTACATAGTTGAGGAATCGCCACATTATCTTCCACAATGGTTGCACTAATTTACACTCCCAACAATGTAAAAGTGTTCCTATTTCTCCACATCCTCTCCAGTATCTGTCTCCAGATTTTTTAAAGTTCGCCATTCTAACTGGCATGAGAAGGTATCTCAATGTGGTTTTGATTTGCATTTCTCTAATGACAGTGATGATGAGCATTTTTCCATGTTTGTTGGCAACATAAATGAGCTCTTTTGAAAAGTGTCTGTTCATATCCTTCACCCACTTTTTAATAGGGTTGTTTGTTTTTTAATTGTATATTTGTTTTAGATATTTTAGATTCTGGATATTACCCCTTGGTCAGATGGGTAGCTTGCAAAAATTTTTTCCCATTCTGTGGGTTGCTGGTTCCCATTCTGGAGGTTGTTGATTTTCCCTTTTGCTGTGGAGAAGCTCTTAAGTTTAATTAGATCCCATTTATCAATTTTGGCTTCTGTTGCCATTGCTTTTGATGTTTTAGTCATGAAGTCCTTGCCTATGCCTATGTCCTGAATGGTATTGCCTAACTTTTCTTCTAGGATTTTTATGGTGTTAGGTCTTATATTTAAATCTTTAATCCATCTGGACTTCATGAGTCCAGTTTCAGCTTTCTGCAAATGGTTATTCAGTTTTTCCAATACCATTCATTAAACAGTGAATCCTTTCTCCATTGCTTGTTTTTGTCAGGTTTGTCAAAGATCAATCACATGGCTGTAGCTTTGTGACATTACTTTCCTGGCCTCTATTCTGTTCCATTGGTCTATATCTCTGTCTTGGTACCAGTACTATGCTGTTTTGATTACTATAGCCTTATAGTATAGTTTGAAGTCAGGTAGCATGATGCCTCCTGCTTTGTATTTTTTGCTTAGGATTGTCTTGGCTATGTGGGCTCTTTTTTTGTTCCATATGAAATTTAAGGTGGTGTTTTCCAATTCTGTGAAGAAGATCAATGGTAGTTTGATGGGTATAGTATTGAACTTATAAATCACTTTGGGCAGTATGGCCATTTTCATGATAATGATTCTTCCTAACCGTGAGCATGAAATGTTTTTCCATCTTATTTTCCTTTTTCTAGGGAAATAAGAGAGGTTTGTGTCCTCTCTTATTTCCTTGAGCAGTGATTTGTAGTTCTCCTTGAAGAGGTCCTTCACATCCTTTGTTAGTTGTATTCCTAGATATTTTATTATCTTTGTGAATGGGAGTTCATTCTTGATTTGGCTCTCTGTCCATTATTGGTGTATAGAAATGCTTGTGATTTTTGCACATTGATTTTGTATCCTGAGACTTTGCTGAAGTTGCTTATCATTTTAAGGAGACTTTTGGGTGAGATGATGAGGTCTTCTAAGTATACAATCATGTCATCTGCAAATAGAGATAATTTGACATCCTTTTTTCCTAATTGAATATGCTTTATTTCTTTTTCTTGCCTGATTGCTCTGGCTAGAACTTCTGATACTATGTAGAATAGGAAAGGTGAGAGAGGGCATCCTTGTCTAGTGCCAGATTTCAAAGGGAATGCTTCCAGTTTTTGCCCATTCAGTATGATATTGGTTGTGAGTTTGTAGTAGACAGCTTTTATTATTTTGAGATACGTTCCATCAATACCGAGTTTATTGACAATTTTTAGCCTAAAGGACAGTTGAGTTTTGTCAAAGGCCTTCTCTGCGTTTGTTGAGATAATCATGTGACTTTTGTCTTTGGTTCTGTTATGTATGGATTATGTTTATAGATTTGTGTATGTTGAACCAGGCTTGCATCTCCGTGATGAAGCCTACTGGCTCCTGATAGCTAAGCTTTTTGATGTGCTATTGCATTCAGTTTGCCACTATTTTATTGAAGATTTTTGCACGGATGCTTGTCATGTATATTGGCCTAAAATTTTCTTTTTTAGTTGTGTCTCTGTCAGGTTTGGTATCAGGATGATGTTGATCTCATAAAATGAGTTAGGGAGTAGTCCCTCTTTTTGTATTGTTTGGAATAGTTTCAGAATGAATGGTACCAGCTCCTCTTAGTATGTCTGGTAGAATTTGGCTGTGAACCTATTGGACCTGGACTTTTTTGGTTGGTAGGCTATTAATTGTTGCCTCAATTTCAGACCTTGTTGCTGGTCTATTCAAGAATTAAACTTCTTCCTGGTTTGGTCATAGGGGGGTGTAAGTGTTCAGGAATTTATTCATTTCTTCTAGATTTACTGGTTTATTTGCATAGAGGTGTTTGTAGTAATCTCTGATGGTAGTTTGTGTTTCTTGGAATCAGTGGTGATATCTCTTTTATCATTTTTTATTGCATCTACTAGATTCTTCTCTTTTTTATTAATCTGGCTAGTGGTTTTTCTATTTTGTTGATCTTTTCAAAAAGCCAGCTCCTTGATTTATTGATTTTTTGAAGGGTTTTTTGTGTCTCTGTCTCCTTCAGTTCTGCTCTGATTTTAGTTATTTCTTGTCCTCTGCTAGCTTTGGAATTTATTTGATATTGCTCCTCTTGTACTTTTAACTTTAACAGTAGGATGTCACCTTTTGATCTTTCCTCACTTCTCATGTGGGCATTTATTGCTGTAAATTTCCCTCTAGACACTGCTTTAAATGTGTCCCAAATATTCTGGCATGTTGTGTCTTCATTTTCATTGGTATCAAAGAACATCTTTATTTCTGCCTTCATTTCATTATTTATCCAATAGTCATTCAGGAGCAGGTTGTTCAGTTTCCATGTAGTTGTGTGGTTTTGCATGAGTTTCTTAATCCTGAGTTCTAATTTGATTGTACTGTGGTCTGAGAGACTGGTTGTTATGATTTCTGTTCTTTTGCATTTGCTGAGGAATGATTTACTTCCAATTATGTGGTCAATTTTAGAGTAAGTGCAATGTGGTGCTGAGAAGAACATATATTCTGTGGTTTTGGGGTGGAGAGTTCTGTAGATGTCTATTAGGTCTGTTTGTCCCAGATCTGAGGTCAAGTCCTGGATATCCTTGTTAATTTTCTGTCTCGTTGACCTAATATTAACAGTGGAGTATTAAAGTCTTCCACTATTATTGTTATCCCCAGTGTTGGGGAAGGGACTTAGTGGGAGGTGATTGGATTGTGAGGGTGAATTTCCCCTTGCTGTTGTCATGATCATGAGTGAGTTCTCCTGAGATCTGAGGGTTTAAAAGTGTGTGGCACTTCCCCTCTCACTCTTTCTCTCCTGCTACCATGTAAGATGTTCCTTGCTTCCCCTTGGCCTTTTGCCATCATGGTAAGTTTCCTGAGGCCTCCCCAGCCATACATAACTGTGAGTCAATTAAGCCTCTTTTATTTAAAAATTACCCAGTCTCAGGTAGTTCTTCATAGCAATGTGAGAACAGATTAATACAGATCTTGATAGCTGAAGCAATCTTGAACAAGAAGATCAAAGCTGGGGCATCATACTACCTGATTTCAAAATATGCTAAAAAGCTAGAGTAATCGCACTGGTGATAGAACACATTCTTTTCAGACACAGGTAGATCAGTGGACATATAGACCAATGAAACAAAATTGAAAGCTCCAAAATCAATCCTTGCATTTATGATTAATTGATCAATCACAATGGTGCCCTGAAGACACAATTTGAAAATGAGAATCTGGCAACAAACCACATGACATGTGTATATCTATGTAACAATCCTGCAAGATCTGTATCCCAGAACTTAAAGTAAAATTAAAAAAAAAATAAAATGAGAATCTCTTCAATAAATGATGTTAGAAAAACTGAATGTCTACATGCATAAAAATAAAGGTAAATACTTATACCATATACAAGAATCAACTCAAAATGGTTTAGAAACATAAATTGAAGCCATGAAACTGTAAAACTACCAGAAGCAAGCAGGAAAGATCTTGTTGATTGGGGCAATGACTTTTGGGCTACATTCCCAAAGCCCAGGTAAAAAATGGAAAGATAGACAAATGGGATTATGTCAAACTACAAACCCTCTACACATTAAAGGAAAAAATCAACAGAATGAAGACACAATCTATGGATTGGGAAACACTTCGAATAATATGTCTAAAAAGTGGTTAATATCTAAAATAACACTCAATAGTAAGACAATAAATAAGCATACTAAAAAATGGGCACTCTTGGAGTCATTTGTACTTGAATAGACATATCTATATATGAAGACATAGAAGACATACAAATGGCCAATGGTCATATGAAACTCTGCTCAGAGAACTGGAAATAAAAACCACAATGACATATCACCTCACACTTGCTAGAATGAATATTTTTTAAATGACAAATACATCAAGTGTCGGTGAGATTGAGAGAAAAGGGAATTCATGTGCACCACTGGTGAGGATGTAAATTAGTACAAACTTTATAAAAAACAGCATGAAGATTCTTCAAAAATTGGAAAATAGAACTATTATGCTACTTCGAAATCCTATTTCTAGGCACATATGGAAAGCTCAGAAATCAATCTATGCATTTATAAAGGATATAAAATTAGTATCTCAAAATGACATCTACACTTACATGTTCATTGCAGCATTATAACAATAGCCAAGATATGGATGTAATCTATGTCCACTGATGCAATGATACATGAATAAAGAAGACATTAAATGTGTATATCATAAAACACCTTATAATAATACACTCACTATAATATTATTCCTTCTTAAAAACTTTTTTTAAATGTCATTTGCAATGACATGGATGATTCTGGAGAATGTTATGTTAAGTAAACTAAGCCAGGTATAGAAAACAAATACTGCATAATTTTACTTAAGTGTGGAATCTAAAATGGTTGAATTAGTAGAAACAGAATAGAAAGGAGATTGCCAGGGGCTGTGGTGTCAGGCAAGCAGGACCTGTTGGTCAGAGGGTGCAAAGTTCTAGCTATGCAGTATGAATAAGTGAATAACTTCTGAAAATCTAATACACAGCATGATGACTATAATTAATACTACTATTTATGCATAAAATTTTCTAAGAAAGTAGACTTTAAATGTTGTAATCAAACCCACACACAAAGTGGCAACCATGTGAGGTGATGAATATGTTAATTAGCTTCATTGTTGGAATTATTTAATGATGTATACATACATCAGAATATCAAGTTGTATACCTTAAATACATACAACTTTTATTTTTCAATTCTAATTCAATAAAGTCAAAAGAAGTTTCAAAATCAATTCTTATATTCAATTTGAGACTCTTTATTTAATATTTTCAGTGCCTTCCTTGACATTTATCGGGTTCGATTACAATTTTTTTTTAAATTTTTTTCCCAGTAACTACAATTTAATTAAATCTTAAAAATGGAAATATTTTAAAGATACGGTTATTAAATAATGTGATTTATATTTCCCAATAGTTATGAAAAAAAACAAATAAAAATTGAGAGAGCTCACTAAAATAAAAATTAAAACATTTACAAAACTATCCGATTTATAAACCCTTACATTTTTAAATTTCAGTGGAAGAAAACAAATACTAAAATATGTTTTTATATTAAAATCATCTTCATCACAAACATAATAGCCTGCATTTAGAATATATTTGTATATTTTAAAAATACCATGTCTAATTCAACTGATTGAATAAGGTATATTATTTGGAAATATATATAAATCATGTATGTAATCACAACCAACTTAAAGACAATTTCAGGGTTTTTCCCCTCTCTGTGAACCTTTGCAAAAAGTCAATTGACAATATATGTGTGAGTCTCTTTGTGGTCTGTAGCACATAAATCTTTACTTATTTTGTAAGATTATAACTATGTGTTTAACATTTTTGGTGCACTTATAAATGCACTATTAATACTCAACTTCCAAGTTTTTATTCATTATACATAGAAATAATTGTTGGCTTTTTGTACATTTACCTTGTGTCCTGATGACCTGCTAATTTATTTGCTGAAGAAGTTTTGTTGCAGATTCTTTACAATATTCTATATAGCTAATAATATGTGAATACAGGACTTGTTTAAGCTCTGTGCTCTCTCTCTCTCTCTGTATACATATATAAAATCTTGTCATATATATAAAAGAGCGATGGGATGGATGAACTTCCCAAAGCTTTACTTTGATTCCATGAATTGGCTGGACAAAAACCAAACATTAAATAAAATTAACTAGTTTTTATGAAGCATCTTATGTTATTGTTACAAAACTTACATAATGTGTCAATTGTTAATATTATTGTTTTGCTAATTGTGCCAGTCTTAAAAGCTATTACCTCAGTTTTCATCAATGTACAATAATTGGATTGCAAATAAGTTTCATTAATTATAAGAAATAATTTAATCTAAATAAAAATGTATGCTTTATAGAGCAATATGCATCTGAGTATTAATTTTTAAGAAGACATTGGTGCTTTGTTAAATTTTTCTTTTTCAAATTCCATATGCCTAGTAATGTCCTTAGGACTCCTATGTTGGATTGTAAATGTTGTCAAATATTTTGTGAAATTTTATCTTCAATATTAACTCTATCAATGAAAGAAAATTCAAGACCTATTTCATTAAAAATGCATTTTTTAATTTTTAACATACTGCTCCAAAAGGGATTTATTGCATAAACAATAAATAGTGTTGGCATTATGCTAAATAGTAAATAAAAACCCCTATAACAGGTGATTTGAGACTAGTCTATACTAGGCCTTTTCTTAAATGCAGACAGAAGGGCTTGCCCTGGGCTCTTTAAATTAGCTGGGCTGTTATGAGTCTCCCCTGCTGATGCCCTCACCATAGTGCAAGATGTCTGAAGGAACAATTGAAAGTTATCGCCCCAAATATCCCTCTTTGGAAATATATGTGTGATGCATTTATATATGTGTGTGTATGTGTGTGTGTGTGTGTATTTATACACATATACAGAACATTTTAAAGTTGTTTTGTGATTACAATAACTAATTAATGAAAAGTAATGTGTACATGCTCACAAAATCAAATTCATAAAGATTCATTTTATCCCCATTACATTGTTCCCAAAAAGATTATAATACTCAATATTTATCACATTGGGGTGTAAGGTATGTGCCTTTTCTCTGGTGGTTGACTGCTAAGCTAACTGAGAAAAGAATGATTAATTTACGTATCTCATCCAAACTATCTAGTATTCAAAATGTTCACTGAATAAATGTTTTCCCAAGGAAAGCTAAGAAACTTGAAACTGAGATTTTTCAGAAACCTAAGTGATAAAATTTATATCATATGGCCCTGAATGTTTCTTTTATTTATTTTAAGACACATTATTCTATCCATAAGGCCAAATACTTGAAAGAAAAGCAGTATCCTGTCCTTGCCTGAATTATGGCTTTTTACATATGAATATGAGTTTAATAAATATTTGCTAATTTCTTGTTTTAGAAATCTAGCATTCATTACCATGATTTTGCCTGTGTATGTGGTGACATATTTTGTGCTCTTTAAGCCTTCACATCAATTGCAGTTTCAGATGTAGACAGTGACATGGAAATACATATAAGACCATAATTGGTAGTAAAATAGCACAGTGTGTCTGTTTGCGTGTAAATTACTGCTATTACCAGCCATGGTGCTTCCTGAAATTGTAAAATAATGGTTGGGTTATAATTTTAGTAGACAGTAGCTATTGCTACTCCTGAGTATTCATTACAGATACCAACTATTTATTTGGTGCATATATATATATATTTTTTACTTACACATATGGCATTTTGACAAGCATATCTGCCAGCATGTAAGTGTTTATTAGAAAACGTAGGCATTGAATCCAATCCTTTACTCTGTTAAGATAAACCTTTAGGTTTTCAATATACTTATAATTTATTTTTAAAAACAGTGAAGACATTTATAATGTTTTAGTATTTCTACACACATGATATTAATAATTGTGAGTGTAACAACCCATTTCATAGCAACCCATCCTTGATTGTCCCTTGAAAATATTTTATTTTTTGTATACTGATTTTTAAGTGGTGAATTGTACTTTATATCAACATTAATAGTGCATTGACTCTCACTGATAATTTTTGCAGACCATTAATTTATTAAGTGGCAAATTATATATTAATGATAGGATTGTGTAAAGTGCTAATTGGCATATACTTCTGGCAATCAGTAATTTCTTAGTTTTGGTGATTTTACTTGTTTTGACGTTCTTATGCTTTGATGACCTCCAGGACATTAACACAATATTTCTGGTGCTTATTTAAAGCAATAGTAGTTTTAATATTTTCTGTCACATTCATTATAAAATTTAATTAGTAAGAAGTATTTTAATGTTAGCACATAAGATGCTATTAGTTGATTATTTGTGGGAATTTCCATTTTGATTTTGCTTTAAACTACAGAAAAATCAGTATTACATAAATAATAGTTTAAAATGTTGTATCTTACTCAGGTTGTCCATAATCTGCAATTAAGTACACATTCTGTAAAGGTCATACTTTCAAAAATGCATTAAATCAAGGATTTTAATATTTCAGTGTGGATCACTGAAGTAAAAATGTTATAGAAATAAGAATTTATAAAAATCCTCCAGAAAAAGGGCAAATATTCTTCAAAAATATAATTTTTATTAGGGATGTACTTAATAATAATATAACTATATAATATATAATTATTATATAACTATATATAATAATAATAATACCTATTTCAAACCAAATAATAAAGTTTATTTGTAAAACAAAAGCAGGATGTTACTTAGAAATATCTCAAAGTAACTGCCTGGCCCTTGCTCTCTTTCCTAGGTTTGGCCTGTTTGGGCCCTGTGAGCCTTCTGAGTACACCCCAGACCTATTGACCATAATTGATTAGCCCGAAAGGGTTTTCTTGATTCCAAAAAGGCTTACAGTGTCTTTCTCACAGGAATTTTTAGGTTTGACACCAGAAAATTGGATCAGGTTATGGCAACTATTAGACTATGGGGTAGTTTTGACTTGAGGCAATAGAAATTCTTCACTAGTAACTGTGATTATGCATGAATCACCAAAGCAGAAAAAATGCAGGGAAAGAGGAGAACCAGATATCCTTGAAGACTGCTGAAGGAATGAGAGATTTCCTGAGACATTGTTGTACTCCCAAATGTGGCTCCCTTGAACTTACTACCTTTGGATTTTGTGAGATAACTTTAAGCATTCCTAACAAGTGTAATTTATTGTTTTCCTAATTGAACATACTTGAGTGGCTTCTTTTCCATGAAATTAACAAGTATTAATTAAGATTTTTTTTCCCCTCACTTTAATCATCCTATTATAGATTCAGCACAAATTTGATTTTGGCATATATTTTATAATTTCATTTTAATTTCAGATAATGTAGCAATTGACTTTAAAAAGATGACACATTGCATAAAATTAGAAACACAATTATTCTAATATCTGAATTTTACAATGAGGAGTATGAGAACCAGAGTATGTAAAGGATTTCAGCAGATCCTACAAGTGAGTGGCACAATAATTTGGACTGAACCTTAAATGGTTGTGGGTATCAGGAGACCTGGATTTAAATACATGCTTTGCAGCAAAGTTTAGAAATTACTTTATAATTTTTTCTTTTTTTGAGACAAAGTCTTACTGTCACCTAGGCTAGAGTGCAGTGGGGCAATCTCGGCTCACTGCAACCTCTGCCTCCTGGATTCAAGCAATTCTCCTGCCTCAGCCTCCTGAGTAGCTGGTATTATGGATGTTCACCATCGCACCGGGCTAATTTTTGTATTTTTAGTAGAGATGGGGTTTCATCATGTTGGCCAGGCTGGTCTTGAACTCCTGACCTGCAGTGATCCGCCAGCCTCAGCCTCCCAAAGTGCTGGGATTAGTACAGGTATAAGCCACTGCACTATTCTTTTGAACAGAATACTGGATGAGAAAATGTAAAATTCTGTGAATATTATTTAATCATATTATCATTCTATGACTTACAGGCAAGTGTTGTAATAGTTTATTTTCAATTGACACCTATGTCATCTTATCAGTAGTGAGCTATAAATGCTTAGGAACTGTTTCTCTTAAAGAAAAAAAAAAGGATGTGCAGACCCAGCACTGTGGCTCACTCCTATAATCCCAGCACTTTGGGTGGCTGAGGTAGGCAGATCATGAGGTTAGGAGTTCGAGACGAGCCTGGCCAATATGGTGAAACCCCATCTCTACTAAAAATATGAAAAAAAAGAAAAGAAAAGAAAAACTATCTGAGCATAGTGGCGCATGCCTGTAGTCCCAGCTACTCAGGAGGCTGAGGCAAGAGCATCGCTTGAACCCAGGAGGCCGAGGTTGCAGTGAGCCAAGATTGCACAACTGCCCTCCAGCCTGAGTGACAGAGTGAGACTCCATCTTAAAAAACAACAACAAAAAAAATGTGCATACACATACCTAATTTTCATGTAAATGTTATTAATATAAAGCATCTAAAGTACACATTTTTCAAATAACAATATATGCAATATGTGTGTTGTCATATCCACACAGTCAATTGGTTCACAGAATGTATATTTTTGTTTGTTGCTGAACTTTTGTTTTAGTAGCCAGCTGAATATGATTGCAATTGAAAAATGACTATATTCCCATATGAATGTTGTTTCATGTTTTCCTTTAAACTAATGAGTGAGAAAAAAGAAAAACAATGAATATCTATGTCAAAAATACACTCATTTGGCAATGACATGAATAGCTTATTTCCTGAATCAGGTAACTGTTTCCAAAAACAGAAATAGTATTTTCTAAATCTTTATCTCAACTGTAGCCACTATTCTCAATATTAGCTCACACCTTTAAACTACAGCATTGATATTTTTGTATCACTTTCTGAAGTTTAGACAATCAACAAAACGATAACTCAAGGCTTGACTGCCATGGTGTAAATATGCCAATTATGGCCAATTTGAAGTTAACTTCGTGACATGATTGAAACTGTTGCTGAGAAGACATGCACAGTAGCACCATAGCATTCCCACAATAGACATAAATAACCCACAGAACATGAGTAATCATACAATAATTAGGTATTAATACATTGTTAGCATTACATTTGTTTTAAATACTATTTTATGTAATTTTACAAATAAGGTCCCATTTAACAACTTTAAAAAAAATCATGGCCAGGCATGGCTGCTCAAGCCTGTAATCCCAGCTCTTTGGGAGGCTGAGGTGGGAGGATCACCTGAGGTCTGGAGTTCATTAGCCTGGCCAGCTTGGTGAAACCCTGTCTCTACTAAAATACAAAAATTAGTCGGGCTTGATGGCAGGTGCCTATAATCCCAGCTATTGGGGATGCCAAGGCAGGAGAATTGCTTGAACTCAGGAGGTGGAGGTTGTGAGCTGAGATCACATCACTGCACTCCAGCATGGGCCACAGAGCCAGACTCCATCTCAAAACAACAACAACAATAAAAATTCCTGAAAATGTACCAACTGGTTTTCATGAGCCATTAGGACCTGGTTCCAGCACACCTTTGGGGCTTGTGTGTGATAAATGATGATTACAAGGTCAAATATAGTGTTCTAAGAAAGTTATATCTAATTTGATTGGGCAGAGATGCTAATATGAATATTTACAAACGGTACAGTTTGGCATCTGCCAAAAAAGACATAATACCTATGCTGTGTAACCAGTCAGCCATCAGCTCTGGAGGTGAGAGTTCAAAGGAGGAAGAGGTTATGACATGTAATAAAGAGGGACTACGACTTTTGAACTTGAACATGAGCAAAGACTTCGAGGTAAGGATAAGACAGTATCGTGGGTAGATAGGAGTATAAAGTAGGCACTTAGGGAACGTACCATAGCAGTTTGAGGACATGGATTCAGGCATATCTTGGAAGGCCATATGCAGCCAGTGAAGACTTTAAATCAGTTCATTTGAAGTGCTTGGAGATGAAGAAGCAAATGTGAATCAACATTATGTATGTCCTCAAAAACTTTGCAGCTGAAGCTTGCCTACATAAATATTCACTTCAGCAGATCAAATATAACACATCCTGGCTAAGGCATAAAGGACCTATGAACAATGTGCTACGAGATTCAGGGATGTTGAGTAATACAGTTTTTCAGAGAGATCATAGAATAGTTCACCTGAAAAACAGATATTTAAATTGGGTGACAGATAAGTTTAATAAAAGAAGAGAATTCAGTATCATTAAAAGCAAAGTGCAAAAGAGGAAATGGTGTAAGGGAGAGAGTTACAAATAAGTTCAATAAGGCAGAAAAATAGAAGGGTTAAGAGGTTACTGTCTAGGTATTTAAATGGAAAATGGACAGGAGTCAGACTGTGAAAGGTCTTTTATGTTACGCTACGGAGTTCAGATTGTATCCTGCGGGAAAGAGGATGTGGCTTTTTAAAAACTGATGCAATACTTTATATCTATAAAATAAATTTTTAAAACAACTGAAGAAGTTGTGTTTCTGGAAACAGTAAATTTTGTGGCTATTTGTGGGAAGATAATTGTCAGTATCTTCTTTTGCCATCATTTAAATGAAAGATGAAGAAAACCAAGACACAGGCAGTAATAGGGCAAGGAGATGTCATTCAACAGAAATGTTCAGGCAAACTACACCTGAACTGATAACCAACATTTTTGGAGGAATGAGAAAGGGTGAAATTCACAGTAGAAAGTCTAGTTTTAGTGAATAGCTGGATGCTTATAACGTTTAAAGATACAGAACACGCAAAAAGGCAAAGGGTGTTTGTGAGCAGGCAAACATACTTTCTGCATGACTTTGTGGAGCTGTAGGTGCTGGGTAGACATGCAGATGGATCTGCTCAGAAAGGTAGAAATTGGATCTGGAACTGTGTAGCTAGCTGAAGTGATAGCATAAATGTGAGGATAATTTAACTGAAAGCAATGGCTATCAGATAGAACGAACTACACCTTTCAATTTATCAACCAGATCCTAGATGATCATTGACGAGATTCCTAAGAGCAGAGTATGAAGCTAGATATTAATTAAAATATGAGTGGGAACTAAGGAATTGGAAACAGCCTCTTTCATATACCTCAGTGGTAAAATAATGGAAGAATAAAAAGAGAGAGAGAATTTAATGAAAAGAGAGTCCTACACTCCTAGGCGTGCTATACATTTCTATGTCTTGAGTACTTAGTGGATCCACCTATGACAATAGTTTTGTATAGAAATTGTCACCTCAAGTTAGACTTTATGTAATGACCCATGACAGCCCTTTCTATGATTAAAGTGAATACAGTGAATTAAAACAAATATATTCAGAAATGATAAATTATTAATCCATGACTATTTCTTTTTAGCAGCTAACTTCATGAAGGTTGAAGTTTGTAGCATTATCTTTTGCATTATGTAAGTATACGTCAATCTTATAGGAGATATCTATCAGTTAAATAAAGCCAAGTAGTGACAACTCATTTATTGGAAATCTCAGGTGACCGAGAAAAAAGACCTGAAGGACGGATGTTAAAGTTAAATGACCCTAATCTAAACAAAGATCTTTTCATCTGTCCGGGAGCATACAAGTCACACACAGACAAAGACAGACAGAGATAGAGCACATCACCAAAATTCCCCAGGCACAAACATTCCAAAGAGGAATTTTCCAGGTTTTGCAGGAAGCAGGTCCATGGTATACCAGAACATATAAAGGCAGGTTTGAGGAGTTAATGCTTTGCTAAATGATAATTCATATTTTTAACTTGACCACATTTCAGCTTTATATGTAAGCAATTTAAATGTGGAGAAATGTAATAAGGGTAAAACATTAAGGCAAAAATCCTTTGAAATTTTGAATATTGTATGTCTGAGTACCTGGCATGAAGATTTTCTGTGGAAAACTGGGTATCTGTAAATATCTGAGTAACATGCATATCACCTGACAGCTATGTACAGAGACTGCTTTAGTGCTGTTGCATGTGGTGTTATTGATTCTGTGTTTTCTGAACTTCTTATACTGTGGTGAGAACACATTTAATTAATATGAAAGACACGAAGCATTTGTGAGGAATGAGCATTTCAAAAATTTCAGTTCTTCAAATTTTAAGTATGGAAGTAATTGTATAGCCTATATCATTTCATGTTATTTTATTTATTTAGTGTTATTCTAATAACATTTCTATTAAATTCATGTGCTTTTCTGTATATCTTTATACCATATCACATCTCTTTGATTCCTATGTTTATCTGAAAACTAACTTTTCAACCAGTGTAGAGAATGTATTAAAATGTGTGATGAACAGAGAGCCACAAAGACAGATAACCATGCAAATTCTCAGTCAGCAAGATTTACTCAGTAGTAAAATAACAGTTTTAAATTGTACTGACGATTTAATTTATCAGCATTTTTGGGTGATGACATGAAGTCAATGCTATTGAAAGAATAGTTTCTTACTTACTGCTCCCCATAGGACGGGTGACACCATGTGGCTCAGGGCCTTATAAGGAAACCCCAGGGTTGGGCAGAAGGCAGAGGATGAAGGGGGTTCCTGAGTGAGAACCTCCGTCACCATCACTTTGAGATGTTGGTAGGTAGTGACATCCCATATTGGTCAAGAAACAAAATGCAGATGTTTGCATTTGTGGTTGGAGGGTTTGCAATATGATTTTCTCATGCCCCTGAAAACACAGAGATATAAACAACGTTTGGCATGAGTGTGGCACATTATTTCAAGATGTCAAATCATTAGTTATAGAAAATCAAGAATGATTACTACACTCTCATCAGCTTCATGATATACAAACATCTAATGTGTTGTTCTAGAAATCTTAGCTTCTTAGCTGTCAAATCATTATTGAAACCACTTGGGGTACAGCTGATGCACACATAAATACACAATGTTGTATCCCATCCATTCTTAGGCTCCCTTAAGAATGTTTAGAATTATGACATATTATTATTAATGCCCTAAAATGATGACAGCAAAAAGAAAAAAATATGTATTCACAGTATGTATATCACATAGTCATTTTTTATAGTCATTGATTTAAACAAAATATTTTATAAAGTATTTCAACTATAGTAGGTGTTCAGACTCAAATCAAATATATGTATACTCTACCTCAAACCTTCAAAACCTATATAGTTTTGGCTAAAGCATATGATAAATGAGATAAGAGGAGATCAAAATAAACTGGGAGTTTGTGGTTCTAGAGTAAAGTTTACTCTCTCTTATGGTTAATTAGAGCTTAAATTGCAATGTCCCGCAAGGCACGGTGGGTCATGCCTCTAATGCCAGCACTTTGGGAGGCTGAGGTGGGCAGATCACTTGAGGTTAGGAGTTCGAGACCAGCCTGTGCAACATGGTGAAATCCCGTCTCTACTAAAAATACAAAAATTAGCTGAGTGTGGTGGTGTACGTGCCTGTAATCCCAGCTACTCAGGAGTCGGAGGCAGGAGAATCGCTTGAACCTAGGAGATGGAGATAGCCGTGAGAAAAGAGTGCCCCACTGCACTCCAGCCTGGGCAACAAAGCAAGACTTCCTCTCAAAAAAAAAAAAAAAAAAGAAGGAAAGCTATGTCCATGGAGAATAAAAAACTGAATCTTAGTCCATCTCTCTTCTCTAAGTTAATCAAATTCAACGGGAATAAGCTATAGGAGCTGTGAAAGGCCTGTTGTAGGGGTCTTGGCATATATTTGCATAGTGTTACTATTCCAGGTATCTTGTTGATGCATGAAACTAAGACACCCACGAAGGCAATAACAGGATCCAACCTCATGAGAGTGCTGACAATAGATGCTAGGCAGAAAATTAGAACCTTGACTAAACTTCCAGGGTCTCAAGAAGAGGCTTGGTTTTCACTGAGAAGACTGGAACTCAGCGACACTATATGTATAAACTGCAAATTTGATTCCTGATACATTACCAGCATAAAACAATTAGGTGGGGTTGAACCTGTGCATAGAAATTTGCAAGGACGTGCAATTGGTTGGAAATGAAGAAGGCAAGGACAAACTCAAAGCTAATTCCCCAAACTGTAAAATACATTTGGGGGCCAGAAAACTATGGAAAGTTCCAGTATCTGTTATATGAATTGTCATTCCAAATTATCTAATACCCCATTCCCTGAAAGAAGATTACATTTCAGTTGCTAGTAATAGATCGATAGTGCCTTGCTGTAGGAGTGGGAAGCTTACTGTTATCAAAAGCATTACTTGGCCAGATGATTTCCTTTGGTGAATGATGTGACAATACACTGATTCCAAACAGAAGCTTAGAGAGCTATATTAGGTTTTATCCAACTCTGTGGAATTTTTTAAAATTTGTTTTTAATTTGCTACAAAACACGATGCTACAATATGAAGCAAACCCTTTTCATCCTGAAATGAAAAAAAAAAAAAAAAAAAGGGCATGAGCTGAGCTGTCAACATCTTCAGCCAACATAAGAAGCAAAAACTGTTGTTGTAAGCGTGTGATATATTAGGGTGATCTGTTAATACAGAAAAGCTAAGCAGCTCAGAATTTGTGCATGAAGTGAAACAGTGCCACAATTTTTTTTTAAACAAAGAACATTATATATGGTATTGCCTTCAAGACTCTGTAGTGGACATCAAGTAAACTATAATTGGAGGATGAAAAATGGCAGCCTGTGTTGTTTATTGATGAAATTTTATGTATTCATGAAACTGAAAATACTCTTGTCTAAAATATCTTGCAAGTCATATAACATACTTAATTAAAATGTGACTTTTGGCAAAAAGGGGTAAGATATAGAACTTTATGAAGGATGTCTTTGTTATTATCAGCTGAACTTGACAAAACAAAGATGAGGTCAGGAATGGGTTCGCTAGTGAGCAATAAGGAGTAAAACAGAAGTAAAACAGTGCAGAAAAAAAGCTCTTATAAGGCTGAAAAACTCAACTTTTTCTAATATGCAACCAATAAGTGATAGCATTTGTAAGTACTCTGAACAATTAAGATTAATAATTGACCTACAGCAGAGATTAAATTAAAATAATTGACATCTTGTTCTTTGTTTAAACATATGAATAGGGTAAGGTAGCTACTAGTAAATCATTTCAGTTGAACAAAATGTGTCACAGAAAACAGATCAAGGTTGTTTTCACAAGGAAGTCTGATAAATACAAAGTCACTTTAATTAAAGAGAAAAAGACAAAGAGAGGTGAGGCTGCCTTCAAAGGCACTGTGAATGTGACCACTTGTACACTCAAATTAGAAATGAATCAATCATTTGGAAATGGCTGGAATCAAACTGATGAAAAACAAAGTTTTAAGAGAGCTATACTGGCAAAACCATCAACAAGGACTAAAATAAATCATAACCTTTTGAGCTGTAAAACAGCTTTTCATATCTATGATGCCTACAGCCAGTACTCAAGCTATTTCGTCACCAATGAAGGGACATTCTCCAATGGCCTCTTCAGCGATGACCAATTTAACTGTACAATAAAAAAGGAAGAACTATCCTGAGGGTGGAGCCAAGAGCCACTGAGAACAAACTGGACAGTTTCCAAGAAGCAAAGTCACATCATAATCATGTTCCTTGAAACATCTGGTCAATGGAATTCCAGAATTATCACAAGCCGTTGATCTCTATATGCCACCCATTTATCTCATTTTTGAAGAACAGTGTTGATTGTGAATATGTGACACAATAGTAAGATTCTACTATTTTGCCTGAGTATGTAGGAAGCAGGTTTTGGTGTGTGTGTGTGTGTGTGTGTGTGTGTGTGTGTGTGTGTGTGAGTCTGTGTGTATGTGTGTGTGAGTCTCTGTGTGTGTGTATTTGTACACCACCTAATTTAAATATAGAGACTATCAATAAATTCTGATATTTGAATATGATCGCCATGACTGGATTGGATTTTTGGTACATTTTTCTTGGGGAGGAGTTGGTTATATTTAGCTTATGGGAAAATGGAAAATAAGTATCGTGACTTAGAGGAAGGATATACTTTGCACTACTATGCGTTCCTCTTCCCTGTAAGTGGATTCTAGATCAACATGTTGCCTAGCAACTGCAACACCTTCCTGTGGAAGGAATGCACTTCACCCCCTTGACATGAACTTGGCCATGTAAATTACTTGGGCCATAAATATGTGAGAAGGAGCACCAATAGGCCAGTTTCTCATGGCAACTTTAACAGCCATGATGTGCTGTCTTCAAAATCATCATGTTCGTTCAAGTCTCTGGCTCTTTTTTCCTAATCTATAAGAATATTATATCCCCAAACAGGGCCAGCTTCTCCAGATTAGGTCGTAAAATAAAATAGAAATGTGGAACAAAAGCAGAGCTGCTGATACATAGTGAGAGCAAGAAATAAACCCTTGGAGACTTTGTGGTCATGTGTTACTATAGCAAAGATGACAAAAAGACAATATAATAACATCAATTGTTAGCTTTTAAGTGTACTGTTGATTATATGTGGTATAAAAAATTCCTTGGAATATTAAGATAATTCACAAATTAGATTTCCATTTTGAATTTACAGGCATCCTAGGAGTCCCAGAAATAAAAAAAACATAATATTTGATATGGAGAGTTTGATTAGATAGGGTTCTAGACACATAAAGCCTCAACGTAGCCCAGATTTATAATACTAAAAGCTGTTGATGTAACTAATGGCTGATACATTTACCTCATAATTATTGAATATATTTCTGACATATTTTATTGGAATACCGGATAATAACCTAGCAATGCTGAATTGAGCAAAAATAGAGACATATAGTAAATATAAGCAAATTACCTTCTTATTAAAACATTCTTCCTGGAAATTTAGGAATTGCCTAAAGTCCATGCTTAAGATAAAAAAAAAAGCATATTTAATTACAGAATACTTGTGACTTTCTTTTAGGACTGACCTTTTTAGAAAATCACTTCACCAATTTTTTAAATGTTACATACATACAAAGATATATTACTCAGCTTTGAGGGAAAGGCATCCTACAACATACAGCAACATCCATGAACCTTGAGGATGCAATGCCAAGTGAAACAAGCCAGTCACAGAAAATCAAATACTACATGACTCCACTTATTTGAGATATAAAATTCGTAATATTGATGAGTGGAATGGTGGTTCCCAAGGGTTGGACAGAAGGGAAAATGGGGTTTACTACCAATCAATGGACAGAAAGATTCAGTTAAGTATGAAAAATAAGTTCTAGAGATCTGCGGTATAGCATTGTAGCTGTAGTCAACAATACCACATGGTACATTTAAAAATCTATTATAAGGGTATATTTCATCCTTATAATAGATTTTTGAGTCTTCTTATCACTATAGAAATAAAATTTAAGCCAGATATGGTTGTTCATGCCTGCAATCCTAGCACTTTCTGGGAGGCCAAGGCGATAGGACTGCTTAAAACCAGGAGTTTGAGAGCAGCTTGGGCAACATTGAAAAACCTGTCTCTACAAAAAATTAAAAAATTTAACTGGGCGGGGTGGTGCAGGCCTGCAATCCCAGTTACTCTGGAGGCTGAGACACAAGAACTGCTTGAACCTGGAAGGTTGCAGTGAGCCAAGATTTCACTACTGCACTCCAACATGGGTGACAGAATGAGACTCTGTCAAAAAAAGAAAGAAAGAAGGAAATTGTCTGGCACGATGTCTCACATCTGTAATTCCAGCACTTTGGGAAACAGAAGGATAACTTAAGATCAGGGAGTCTGAGGCCGTAGTGAGCTGTAATCGTGCCACTGCCTGGGTGACAGAGTGAGACTCTCTTTAAAATAATTAAAATATGTTAAATTTAAGATGAAATTTAATTTTTTACAGATATGACACCTATGTTAGTTACACTTGTCTAGTTTTTATTTTTAGTGTGTGTTATATTTTAAAATAATAAAACCATACCGTTGCTTTGTATTTCAAAAATATGAAGCACATACACAAATATCTTCAAATATGATCCTTGTTCCCTGGAGTAGGAGTACGAACACTCATTGTTATTTCAGCTCATGGAAAGAGATTCTGAGACCTGAGACCTGTAGCACTCACCCAACATGAGCAGTAAGAAGTGGGACTGAAGATGCTTTCCTATATCTTGACTAAAGACCACTGTTCCTTTATATTAGTATCTTTTTTCATAAACAAGATTAACTTCTCTCTTGAAGTAAAGTGTTTACAAATCCTATTTGTCATTATTTTCAGTACTTTCTTCCTGCCTGCCTGTCTCCCTTGCCCTTTCTTCCTCTTTGCACTAAGTCATTGGCATTCACTACACTCCTAGTCTCTGGGATCACTGCTAAACAAACACAGAAGAAAAAAGCTTTCTCTGTCTTCAGGAAACTTAAAATGATAGAGATAATCATAAAGTAATTAACAAAGTGTCAGACATCATGAAACAAGGATGTGCCTATTACTGTAGCATCCCACAAAACACCTATTTGGTATTTGAGGAAAACTCAGACGGCAATGTCAGCTAAACCATGTCTTAATAGAACTCTAAGATAATTGGGAGAAGGATAAATACAGTCCAAAGCAAAGAGCAACAGGTAAAAAGACAAGAAAGTCCCGCAAAATATGACATATTCTATATTCTGCAAGAAGTTAGAAGACCTAAATGCACATTAAAAAGGTAGGCCTTGTGAGAGATTAGGATGTAAATGTAGACAGGATCAGATTATAAAAGCATTTAGATTTTGTTTAGAAGGCTATGGGGAACATTTAAATGATAAGGTGATTCGAAGATTGAAAGATCAGGTCCTTAATGACATGACCAAATTTTTTTTCAGTGGTGCCAGGCTGGTAAAAGGCACCAATTCAGGAAGGAGTGTATGCTGCCTTCTGTTTCATAGATGGCAACTGTTAGCTGTGTCCTGGGATGATGGAAGGAATAAGGCAGCTCTCTAGGGCCTCTTTGATAAGGGCATAATCCCACTTATGAGCGCTCTGCCCTCAGCCCCACTTTTTAACAACATTAAAATGGTGATTAAGTGTCCATATATGAATTTTGGAGGGACACAAAGTTTCAGACTATAACAGTCTCTTGCAGCTTTCATCTCAGAAATAGCCTAATGTGGACTGACCCTTCTCTTACACACCCAGTTGTGTATGGGTGTTTTCTTAGAAGATTTATGTTATTCCCAATAGAAATATTTTGTACTATAAATTGTTCACCAGTAAGGAATTTAAAATATCTAAAAGAAAGGCGAAGTTCATTTAAGAAGCTTTTAAAATGTGTTTCAATTGATTGAATGTCACTAAATCATCTTGTATTGTATCCAGTGTTTATTCTCTCATTTTTCTAGTTGTTTTCTTTCTGTTATTACTATTTTTGAATAGATAACTCCAGCTGAGCCAAACTCCCATGATTACATGAAAAGGATATCCATCAGGGGACAAAAAAGAAGTCTAAATTTTAAAAATTTTACTCTTTTTCCTAACACTTTTATTCTGTTTCTATCTTAGGATGTGTTTGAGCTCAGTTTTCTTAGTTTGGAGCCAACTAGTATTTCCTGAGGTAAACAAAGAGCCATCCATTCATATACATTAAATATCAAGATTTCTCACTCTCTAATACAAATGCATACAAACATATATACTACATAAAATCATCAACATGGAGATTTACCACAAAGTTCCAATTTAAAACCAAAACTATTCAGGACATAGGCATAGGCAAGGACTTCATGACTGAAACACTAAAACATTGGCAACAAAAGCCAAAATAGACAAATGGGATCTAACTAAACTCCAGAGCTTCTGTACAGCAAAAGAAAGAATCATTAGATTGAACCAGCAACCAACAGAATGGGAAAAATTTTTGCAATCTACTCATCTGACAAAGGGCTAATGTCCAGATTCTACAAAGAACTAAAACAAATTTACAAGAAAAAAACAAATGAACCCATTCAAAAGTGGGCAAAGGACATTAACAGACACTTTTCAAAAGAAGACATATATGAGGCCAACAGACATATGAAAAAATGCTCATCATCACTGATTATTAGAGAAATGCAAATCAAAACCACATTGAGATACCATCGCATGCCAGTTAGAATGGTGATCATTAAAAAATCAGGAGACAACAGATGCTGGAGAGGATGTGGAGAAATAGGGACACGTTTACACTGTTGGTGGGAGTGTAGATTAGTTCAACCATTGTGGAAGACAGTGTGGTGATTTCTCAAGGACCTGGAAATAGAAATTCCATTTGACCCAGCAATCCCATTACTGGGTATATATCCAAAGGATTATAAATCATTCTATTATAAAGACACATGCACACATATGTTCATTGCAGCACTGTTTACAATAGGAAAGATATGGAACCAACCCAAATGCCCACCAATGATAGACTGGACAGGGCAAATGTGGCACATATACACCATGGAATACTATGCAGCCATAAAAATGATGAGTTTGTGTCCTTTGTAGGGACATGGATGAGTCTGGAAACCATCTTTCTCAGCAAACTGACACAAGAAAAGAAAATCAAACACTGCATGTTCTCACTCATAGGCAGGTGTTGAACAATGAGAACACATGGACACAGGGAGAGGAGCATCACACACTGGGGTCTGTTGGGGGGAAATGGGGAGGGGAAGCCGGGGTAGGGAGGGTGGGGAGGGAAAACATGGGAGAAATGCCAGATATAGGTGACGAGGGGAAGGAGGCAGCAAACCACATTGCCTTGTAGGTACCTAAGCAACAATCCTGCATGGTCTGCACATGTACCCCACAACCTAAAGTACAATTAAAAATAAAAAATAAATAAAATAATCATTAAAAAAGAATACACCCTTTTACCTTAGTATCCCTGGGAGGAAAGAAGAGTGACATGCCAGTGCTTTGAAATATACGTATCCCTAGAAAGAGCTATTTGAAGTCGCAGTAAAGTTTGGTTAAAGATAGTGAGCTAGTATGTAGGTATACACCAATTAATCATCCTAATGATAAAATGATAAAAGGCATACCACCTGGTTGTTTAGATTCCCAAAGAAACATTCATATTCAGAGTATAGTAAAGAATAGAAGAAAAGTCCTCTGTTTTAATATCATGAGTGGAAGAGAGGATGAATGACCTAGGATCACAATACATCAAATTTTTAAAGAGGTTTCCCTAATACAAACTATGAAGAGACAGCTCCATAAGTTTGATAAATATACACAAGTGCAATGTTTGTTATAGTCTTAGTAGAAACATTTCCATGCATCAGGTGAAAAAAAACATTGAAGTGCTTTTATTAAACAATAGGCAGAACCTGATAAAAATAAAAGCCACTGTGTGCGATATCTTTGCACACCAGTGGTAGAGCACGGTTTTAATTCCAATTCATCATGGTAATAGAACCACCATGAAACCTAGTCACTTCTGGAAAGCAGTTTGAAAGAATAAAGAGTTTCTAAACCTTACTTTTTCTTAAGAGAAGAGAATGCTACCCTAAGAAAATTATTTCCCAATTATCTGATATCCACCTGAAGCCTGGCAGTTGCCACTTGATTCTCTATGCCTGCCGGCTGTTTTTAGTCAGGTTTGTTTGCAGACATAAATAATAGCATAATATAATTTCTCGGTAAATGTGATCATTTCTTCCCATAATATTTACTTTTCAAGTCCATGTAAACAGACTGAAAAATTTACTTAAAATTCAGTCACACATAGCTGAGAAATGAAAAAATACTGACTGTTATGACTTGCAATAAATGACGAAATATAACATGATAAATTACACTAAAAAATTGTAAAGACTACAACTACAAATCTCCTAGAAACATGTAATTGCATTTGTCTACCAAGTTTCTTAATCTACCCATGAGCTGCAAGACGGACATAGAAATAACACATAATAGTGACCTTAACATAAATAAATTATATTTCTTTTTAATGTTTCCTGTATTCAAAAGCACCTAAAAACATTAAAGGTGCTTAGTACTTTTTATTTATCTATTTTTTAAATGCATTGGCAACATTGCAATACTTCTCATAGTTTAAAAATTCCTACATTTTATAACCACTTATGTACCTGGTCACTCAAATTGACAGGCATAGAGCAAAGCAGATTTTTTTCAATGGGTGGAATGAGAATGAAAATAAAAATCTATCTACCAGAAGAATTGATTCTTAATGGAAAAAAAAAAAACCTCTCTCCCCTTAACGCTCTCAGTTGACTGATAAATCATAGATCAAAATCCCTCCTATAAAATATTGAAGGCAACCCTCTTCAGGTCCAGACTTATGCTTTAATGATTTGTGCATACTAAAAGCTATTTGAATCTAAAATAAATTCAGAAAGTTATCCCAGGATCCAATTTTCTGCATGCCAAAGGCCATCTGCTCAGTAGGTCTATAATCTTGAGAGAGAGAGAGAGAGAGAGAGAGACAGACAGACAGAGAGAGAGAGACAAGAGAGAGAGAGAGTGAGTGTGTGTGTGTGTGTGTGTGTGTGTGTGTGTGTGTGCAGAGAGAAAGACAGAGATTTGCTCACATAATGTTGCCTATCAATGTCTCCAGGAAAGTAGGTATAGAGATTATTTTGTACATATTTGTGTATTTTTTCAATAAATACTTAAAAATTAAGAAGTTAACAGATCTTAGAATGTAAACCAAAGATGGAAGCAATTAGTTTTTATCAGGTACTAATACTGATTACTAAGCACACAAAAATGATTTCAACATACCGTCCATATAACATATGCAGAACTGAAAAATACTGCCAAGTAAGCTCTTTTATTTATGTTATGTTTCCAAAGCCATTATTTTGGTTGGATATATATGTTTCTTCTTTTTTCACTCATTTTTAGTTATGTATTCATTGAAGGAATAGCCAAATGGATTAAAAACCACTGGTAAACATCCTGGATATCTTGAAAACACAAATCAAATGCACTACATAATACTCAACTTGCTGGTTGCTGCATTTCATTGTCTTTATCTCTGAATCCTCCTATGCATACCACAGCCCAGTTCTTGTTTAAACCTCTTTTCTTAATTCCAAACTTTGCTTAAATTTCCTACCTTTCCCAGACTATTACTTTCTCTAAATTGTTAACTGAAATTAGCAGAATGTGCTCAGGGGAAAGAATGGTTACTGATACCGTGTTCTTATTTCTGAATTAACCTGTCTTGGACTCTGAATCACAATTCTTCACTTCCTAGTTAGCTCCTGGATCCCTCCAAATTGTTGTAAACGAGTGAGTTAGAAGGAATACGCCATGCTCTGAGTTCCAAATTAAGAGTCCTTTATTAATTAGCCAGCAACCAAGAGAATGCTAACGCTCAAAATTCTCTCGGCCTGAGGAAGGGCCTTGATTATCTTTTATACCTTGATTTAGGTAAGGGAGGGGGTACCTAGCTGAAGTGGAATTTTACAGAAGCAGAAAAGCAGGTTAGAGGAAGGGGCTGCGGACACAGGTGGTTTCTGCAAAATTCAATGATCAAAGAAAAACAGGGGTGATCAGTCTCCTTCCACACAATGATCAAAGGGAAACCTTTCTCTTACAATAGCAGTGGGGAGGTATGCCAAGCAGAATGCAGCACAATGGTTACAAGTGTTAAGAACAGTACCTTCAATGCTTCTAAGTGCAGCATGACCCAGTTATGCACCCAAAAGGGCTGTGGTAAGGAGGGCGAAGCCATGTTGGAGTTTACAGCTAAGATGGAGTCAGTGATGCTCGCCCAGCGTAGGTTATTACAAAATTAATATTTAATAATATTTTTCAACTCTTCTAATGGACTTCAGCAAAAAGACTGATCCAAATCACCTAAACTTTCATTCTGGAAAGTCTAGCTAATTTTTACAAACCTGAGAGCATTTCAAGGCCCTGGGGTTTGTGTAGAGAGCCAAGTTCCACAACACACATTTCTTGTTGCTAGAAGAATGGGTCTCCATTTTCATGTGAGTTTTCAGATGCACTTTCCCAGTCACCAGATCCAATTTAACACATACCAACCCCATCAAAAATGGAGGTGGCATGAGCTCATACTAACTGGTTTTGATTTTTCTTTTTGTTTCTGTTCCAAAATAGTTTCCCTTACTTTTCAGAGGTTCCACTATACATGTTCCATTGTAATCAGTGTTTCAATGTGTTTATAGTGACTAGCGGATTTGCACATCAGTTCTGGTGGTCATCATGCCTGAACTTTGGAATTTGATTTCTACAGTATAAATTCTCCCTTTTATTGCTTCTAGTATAGAAATATATTGTCACCGGGTTATACATTTCTTTGCAATCCTGCTATAGATCATCTATTTCACTTTACTTTTTAGCCTTTCTCATCATGTTCTGTTACATTTTAATTGATCCTGCTGAATTTTCTGTTCAACTTGATATTCTCAACAGGATTTGGGGACTATTATTTTAAAGGTTATATCTTCTAGCATATTATTATGAATAATAGATGCATTACAATTGTCCCCTGGACTCTGCAAACATGTAATTTCTAGAAAGAGAGTTTCCTTGTGAGTCTTCCTATGATACTCTTTTATCTTAATTTGTCTTATACATACCCATGACACATGTTTCACTTTTTCTCTTGATGCTTTATTTGAACAGCTAAGATTTATGGTAAATATTTATTTGTACAGAGTTAATGTGTTGTATCCTCTACTTGGATGCTGGCTCCAATACATTTTTGTGTTATGTACATTTTTGACTAGTTGATATGCACAGCCCCCATTGGTTTCTCACCTTCTTAAGGAACCATGTCTGCTGCATAGTTGAACTATCAGTGGGAGTATGCTAAATCCTACCTGGAACTGTGAGATCTTTTCATGGCTAGTTATCTTATATTTTACATACTTAATATTTAAATTTAGTATTTATTCCAGCATGAGTTTTAACTATGAATAATAGAGTCTATTCCAAGATTTCTTGTTTACTTGGAATCAGTTCTGTGCTACCCAGGATGCCATCAAGTCCCCCCAAATTCCTGCCACTTTCTTCTCCCCCACCGCAATTCTCATTTCACTTTCAGAAGATTTCCATTTTCCATATCTGAGGGGCTGCAGGGAAAGTGGAGACTTTGGGGCAATGCCTAGCCACCACAAAGAACACCCTGAGTGCTAGAAAACTAGATGTGTTTATATTTCCTTCTGATATGAATCCTGAGTCTTTAAGTTACTAGGAACTATAGAAGTAGGTACAGAGTTTTAAAAACCTCTTTTTAGGAAGTCTCTTTTGCAAGCAATAAAATTCAGGCGAGCAATTGAGTGAATTGTGGTGTGTGTGAGTGTGTGTCTTTGTGTAGAATTAGGTTCATCTGCATTACAGACTCTGGAGCCCTCCAAACAAATCCAGCTGTATGCAGTTTTCCCGTTAAACATACATAGATTCTAGCCTATAGCATGTAACAGGTTCTGTCATTTTGTTGTAATTCAAATTATCTTTATTCAGTAAATACATTTTATGAATGCATTCATCAAAATGTCATATTTTATTTTATGATGAAATTTTTTTATTTTTAACATCAAGGAAATGAAAATATTTTTTATTATCAATGATACAACAAAGTTTTATTGACAGCATCTTTTCGTTCTTTAGTATGAAAGAAAAAAGTGATATATAAAACAAGTGAGTATGTTTTAGTTGATTAGTAAATGATTTTATAAAACAAGATACACCCATCTATGGATAATAGAGAGAACCTAATATTTGTGTTTTCTAATGTCATTTCTAAATAAATATCATTAACCTAATACATAATTTTACATGAAGCCCGATTCTTAGAGTAATAGTGGCATCATTTTCTATAACAGTTTTCTATTCTTTACATGGTTTTAAAAACTATTTTTCCCTACCTCATAAGGATAGTATCCTAGTCAGAGTTCTATCACTATAACTCAAAAAATAGCTTTAGTGAAATAAAATACTTTAGGGGAGCCAGGAAACCTAAAGCCAGCTCTTCTAAGAGAAGGTTTTATTTAACTCATGGATCCTGTATTAATGTTTATTAATGTCTTTCAAATTAATATTTTTCAACTCTTCTAATGGACTTCACCAAAAAGGCTGGTCCAAGTCACCTAATCTTTCTTTCTGGAAAGACAAACCAAGTCTAGCTCAATTTTACATACCTGAGAGCATTTCGAGGCACAGGGGTTTGTGCAGAGGGCTAAGTTCCACCTACTACACAAGAGAAGAACAAAGACAGGCCTTCTCTCCTCCATTCATGTTTCCCTCTCATGTTACTCCTGTGATTCTGTGATTCCATTTCTCTGGCCCTTCCTGAAATTCTGATCAGTGCCCCAAAGTTTCTATTACTCATGTCTCCACCAAGTATTTTCTGATATTACCTTACCCAAGTAGATTTGAAACATCCTGGCTTTCACACACACACAAAATTGTAAGTTTAATTTCACGGCAGGAATCATGACTTGTTTTCCTTCCCAACTAGAGCCATTTACCCAGTGCTAACTACACAGTATGAAATTAACATTTGTTGCAGAAATGGTGGAAGCTGAAGCACCTGGGGTTACAATCTTCAGCAAAAGTTACACTACTGGGAATCAAACTTACATGAGTCAAACTTCAAAGCTTGTGTCGTTTTGGTATAGGTTTTTATCATTCTGCTACTTTTTTGGTAATGGGTGAGTATTCTCATCTTTTCATTTAGTAAGGGAATATGATACAAACTCAGCTTGCCCCATAAAGAAGTTAAACAAGTTAACTGAGTTCTTACAAATGTTACTGTGGTTATCCATACAACAGTCAGAATAAAACCCAGATCTAATCTTTAAAAAAATGTGTGAAAAAATTCAATGGGAATTTTTCTGTTTGAACTTACTGAATTCATTGAAAACAAATAATGGTATTATTATGATTTGAAATATGTGATATATCAGGATCTGAAAAAAATCATGAGATTTAACCTTCTCAGAATGGAATGTTCACCTGAGCAGTACTGCTCGGATAGAATCAAAATGAAATGCCAACTAGCACATCGACAGTAATTGGCCATAGCATTAGAGAAACTTGGATTGAAATTTCACATAAATATCTCTGTGATTTTTGGCAGCTTAATTAACTAATCATATCTTTAGTTTCCTAATTGCCTAATTACTAGTTTCCTAATTCTTATTTAGTAAACCTTAGTTTCCTAATTGCCAAATAAGACTGACAATACTTATATGCTTGTGTGTTTGTGTGTGTGCTTCCAAGGGAAGAGTGTACAGGTTTAATGAGATTCATCAAGTATGGTTGTGAATGCTGAATACCTAAATCAAAGACCCACATATTTTAGTCATCGAGGAGTTAGACAAAACCATATGGTTTTCAGCTTTCCTGAATACTTTCCAGTTATCACACATTTACAAACATGCACTGGAAAGAGATCAAGTGTTCCAGTCAAACACTATGAGAGTTTAAAAGGGGTCACATCCTTGCTAAAATGAATAAAAATATAACTGGTGACTTTTCATCATCGTCTATTGGATTGTGGAATGTTTAGAGTGACATGTGGGTCAGTCAAACACCATCAAAACCATAACATAGAAGATCAAACATAGAGCAGAGCTATATAATAACAGCTCTGATTTCTGAGAAAAATATTTGTGTATGAATTTGCAGGCCCTCCAGATTGATTGTTGAAACTAATGATAAATATCCAAGCAATAAGTAATACAGATATTTGCACTTGGTGCTTGGGTTAAATAGAAATCGGAAATGAGAATACACATACATATTCACACCTGTGCACACACCTACATATGCATGTTTCATATATTACATACCTACGTACATATGTATGATTATATATACGTCCTATATATGTGCATATATTATATATATAATATGATTATATATATGTCCTATATATGTGCATACATTACATATATAAGGTACATACATATACATAAGGTACATATATACATTGTACAAGTATACATTACATATATAAGGTACATATATATATATAATGTATATGCATGTACATATATACATTATGTATATGTACTTTATATATGTATTATACAGTATACATATATATGTAATGTATTATATATGCACATTATACATTACATATATAATATATTACATATATAAGGTACATACATATATACATAATATATATATGTATGTATATATACATGCATTATGTATATATGTATGTCCATATACACATTATGTGTATATGTATGTACCTTATATATGTAATGTATACTTGCATTTGGTTTTGGTATGTACATATAGTGTTTATAAATTTGTCTCCCAGATCTAATATGTTTGTCTGCTGTAAAAACTATAACTAAGCCATAAATAAAAATTTAAATGCCTATGTAATTATTAGTGACACTCCAGTTTTGATTACTTACTTTCAAATATAATTGAACAATAACAGTGAGAAGATATCACAAGATTTAATAATTATAAATGGCTTTGAAAAAATAAAGTAATATGCTCACTATTTTTATGAATATGTTTATATATTTATATTTAAACATTTTACATAAATATAAACATATTTATATGCCTTAATAATCTAAAAAAGGTGTAATTTTGTAATTTTTCACATAGTAATTTAGAACTAAAGTTTAGATAAAAATCTAAAATGAAGTTTTATAAAAATTTTTCTAAATGTATAGCATCCTATAAACAATAATAAATAAGTAAATAAAAGCAATTACTCAAATTGTTTCACAAAATTTTGCAGACAGAACCTGGGTATGAATTTTTTTTGCATTATTTGTTAGTTGCAAGATAAAATACAAGTTACTTAGTTATTTCTAAGCCTTCTTCTTTTTCATATTTTATAAGAGTATTTAGGAGATTATCTCAACAAAGTATCTCGACAACATTTTGAGACTCATACTCTCAGCACTTCTAGATTTTATGCCAGGGCAATAAGAAGCATATAAAAAACTTATGTCACTCAATTGGAAAGTCATAGAGCTACGTCTTGATATTAGACAACCTCATTCTAGAGACTTGTCACTCACATTATTTCAGTTAGGAAGTATACAAACATAATGTACGAGTAAAAATAAACTGTAGTTAGAAATTTACCATCAGTTTTTAACCAATCAGGCCATGATTAAATCTTTATCCTGGAATGCAGCCATTCACATTTTTTTAAAAAAAATAACCTAATTGTTTCATTGTTAAATGTTTCTGGCTCTATGCTGGCACACTTGTTTTTGCTGATGTCTTCATACTCTGTGTGTATATGTTTAGTATCATGTTTGCATTTTATTCCAGCGTCTGTCCATTACTTACAGTTATTCCTGATAATCCATGCCAACATAATGGTCATTTCCAAGTGTCAGAGGTAATATATCCATTGCCAGGAAGTCGCAGCCTTTGTCCTTGGTAGTTGTTCAAAGTGCACTCGGAAGAGCACAGAAATCTACCAGCAAGCCACTTCTAGGTATTTCTATTAGTGGTTGCTCTAGTAAGTTTTTTGTAATTCATGAACTTCAGAAAGTATGGCTCTCTCTCAATACATCTCTGATGATAACGTGATTTGCATTAGAAAAGGGGATTCTAGATAGAATGGATGTTCAGAAAAAAAGGATAGAAAGTGGCTTGCATTGGATTGATGAGCACAAACAGTCAATGAATTTGGATGAAATTGAGGCAAATTCATCCAGTGAATATCTGTTAACACGTGAATACATGGGAGAATAGAAGGAGCTGGTTTGGCAATTCTACACTAAGGAAATTAAACGAGTTATAATAGCAATGTAGGCCAGGCGCAAGGGCTCACGCCTGTGATCCCAGCACTTTGGGAGGCCAACGCAGGTGCATCAGCTGAGGTTGGGAGTTCAAGATCAGTCTGGCCAACATGGTGAAACCCCATCTCTACTAAAAACACAAAAATTAGTCGGGTGTGGTAGTGCATGCCTGTAATTTCAGCTACTCTGGAGGCTGAAACAGTAGAATTGCTTGAACCCGGGAGGCGGAGGTTGCAGAGATCAAGCGACTGCACTTCATTCTGGGCAACAAGAGCAATTTAATTCTGTCTCAAAAAAATAAAAAAATAAAAGCAATGAAAATTGTTTATTTTGTTCTGTTACAGGTTATAGATTAGAGACATTTAACATAAAA
>PVKP010022819.1:0-30163 GCA_004027715.1 Plecturocebus donacophilus | reverse complement strand
CAGGACCAGTGAGATTTTGGGCCTTGAGATCTGGGTAGGACAGAGGAGTACAGGTGATGTCCACTCATATTTCACATGAAGGCATGGAAACACAGGGGCTGTGGAAGAGTATTGTTTCGCCGTGAGTATAGGAAAGTTCTACTAAGGGGAAAGCAAAAGAGACGACCAAGGGCATGTGGTCCTCCAAAGACGATGCTTGAGTTCCTGATGTGAAGCCCTTCTGACAGCTGCTAACCCTGGGCCTCAGAATGAGCTGCCTTCCTCACTGCATAGCTTGATCGTGTCCTACAAATCAAGCACACTCTCAACAATCTATAGTCTTTCAGTGCTTTCCTATATGAACCTTGCCAGGAAAGGAGCTGCCTCTCCCAATGTACACCCCTCATCTCAGCCACTTGGGCCACTGGGGCCCTCAGTCACCACTCCACATGAAGGCTAGGGAGGCTACTTCCACTTCAGGCTTCAGATAGTGCCAAGAGTCAGGGTAAGTTAGGAATCAAAAACGGGGCAAGTTTGCTGGTGATCACTGGAACTGGTAGCTCACATAGTCTCCATTCATTCACCAGCTCACACACTCACTCATTCCATGGTCCTTCAGGGGCCTTTCCTGCCAGCACCACAGATCACAGACCTCTCGGACTGCCGACTCCGGCCACCCTGCACTTATGCACAGCCATCTGTCCTGCGTCTGTGTGCTCCTGTCCTTGCTTATTTCACTGGACTCATACCCATGACATCATCTTTGGCCTTCTGACGTCCTCTGAAGGTCTACCTGCCCAGTCTTTTTTTTTTTTTTTTTTGATATGGAGTCTTACTCTGTCGCCCAGGCTGGAGTGCAGTGGCTCAATCTTGGCTCACTGCAACTTCCACCTCCCAGGTTCAAGCGATTCTCCTGCCTCAGCCTCCCGAGTAGCTGGGAAGACAGGCACGTGCTACCACGCCCAGCAATTTTTTTTTTTTTTTTTGTATTTTTAGTAGAGACAGGGTTTCACCATGTTGGCCAGGCTGGTCTTGAACTCCTAACCTCCAGTGATCTGTCCACTTCGGCCTCCCAAAATGCTGGGATTACAGGCGTAAGCCACTGCGCCCAGCGAACCTGCCCCGTTTTTGACTCCTAACTTACCCTGACTCTTGGCACTTCCTGGCAACATTCTGCCCTAGCTACATTCTGAACTCACCCCCAACTCTGACTAACTATCCTTCCTCCAGGGCTGGTCCCACAGCCTTAACTGTCCTCACACCCAGCCTTGTCCCTATTCTTCCAAACCCCACTCCACTCCCCTTCCAACAATCCGTGACTCCATAAGAGCACACTCACAGGCACAGAGCAGATACTCTCCCCATGCCAGGCACAGGACTCCGCACGGCACAGGGAGCCGACAGACTTAGCCAACAATAAATCCAATTCCATGTGCCAGATTCACACAACACAGAACTCGCAGTGCCCAGATGTCCACTAAGATCTAAATTTCAACTAGAATTTCTGTGAAATGGCAGACTTACTTGTAGAGAGAGATGGGGAAGATAACCCAACTCATGTAACAGACATCATTTTATTGCTATAGCTGATTTAATCAATGTGCCTTCCCAAAGTAAAATAAACCCACTAAGTAACATTTTCCAGTCTCCTACCTAAGAGTTTAAACATATAACACGATGAACTCCTTCCTGCAACTCAATCTCCTGTTTGGTCCAGGCCCCAGGGTATAACCTTCCCCAGTACAGCTTCACCCATGGACCCAACAGTGGTTGTCTCCATCGCGTGCTGGAGAGGTGATGTGACTGGCCATTTTCCAACACTGCTACATGACGTGGCTCTTCTAACCCCCATTCTAAGGAAAAATCCCAAGTCACCTCTATTCCTCATCAGGCAAGGGGGAAGAAATAGTGGCAGACAAACCGCCTTCAGTCCTCCTCTCCCACTAGATAATGAATCCCTGAACCAAACATGGCACAGTCACTTTTCTTTTCTTTTTTTTCTTGAGACAACGTCTCACTCTGTCGCCCAGGCTGGAGTGCAGTAGTGTGATCCTAGCTCATGCAGCCTCTAACTCGTGGGCTCAAATCCTCTTGCCTCAGTCTCCTAAGTAGCTAGGATTACAGGTGCACACCACCACACCCAGCTAATTTTATTTATTGTATAGACAGGGTCTCACCATGATGTCCAGGCTGGTCTCAAACTCTTAGCTTCAAGCAATCTTCCCACCTCAGCCTCCTAAATTACTGGGATTACAGGCGTGAGCCACTGCACTAGGCCCAAAGTCACCTGTCTGTGCTGATCTAAGGCCTGACAGTCTTCATGAAGTCACAACAGGCATCTTTGCCACATCTCCTGGATGTAATCACAATATTAAAATTACCTCCCATCAGGCTACAAGTGTCTAAGGGATGACAATATCAAAGGTGGAGTAATGCAGGAACATAGAAGAGGAATAAATCCAGGATCCAGTCCCGAGAACTCAGAAATTAGCGTTCTGCCAGAATTGGGCATCTGTGACCAAAAAAAAAACTGTCCTGGCCCCATGTCTTCTCACTGCTAGCACAACATACTAAGCAGAGGGTAAGTCCCGGTGCTATCAGGGAAGAACCAGAAGCAGAGAGGAAGCAGGCCCGAGACCAAGGGAGGAGCGGCGAGCCTTGCTACTCAGAGCATCACAGTCCATGAACCAGCAGGGTCAACAGCACCAGGAGGCTACCTAGAAATGCAGAGTCTTGGGCCCGTCCCAGCCCTGCTGAATCATCATCTGTATTTTACAAAGAACCAAGTGATTCATGTGCAAACTGAAGTGTGAGAAGTACACTCTAGATAACATGGGCTCCTGAGAGGTACAGAACACCAGCAGCAAGCAGGAGCTTTTACGTGGAAAAGATGCACCAAGGGGTGGAACGAGAAAAGAACTTCAAAGCTGGCCAGACCCTTGTTCAAATCTAGGGTCTATCACCTACTAACGGAGCATGCGTCACCTGGTCACTCAAGCTGCGTCTCAACAGGGATGTGAAATATAACCTTACAGGGACTGTGAGTGTAAAGAAACCAGCACACAGCAAATCTGCCATAAATACTGGTTCCCTTTCCATAGTGAAGCCAACACCAGCCCAGCGCGGCTGTGTAGACCTGCGATGGAGACAGGAGAATTAGGAACACTTGAGAGAGAAGGGGCCAAACTAGCACTATCTTTGTCAACGGAAGGAGAGACTCAAAGTTATCCACCAATCTGAATACTGCAGGGCACCAGAGAAATCTCATTGCTAAATTTATTTAAATGTCCACCCACCCATTCCAGAACAGCATTATCCAAGAGAAGTATAATGAAAGCTGCATATCTGGTTTTACATTTTCTAGCAGTCAAGTCTTAAAAAGAAGAAAAAAAGGATTGGGCCCAGCAGCTCATGCCCATAATCCCAACACTTTGGGAGGCCAAGTGGGAAAGATCACTTGAGTCCAGAAGTTGGACACCAGCCTGGGCAACACAGGCAAGATCCTCATCTCTAGAAAAAAAAAGTTTTAGTTTTTTGAACAGGAGAAAAAAAGAGGGGGAAGAAGGTGAAATATCCAAAATGTTATGAATTCAACATGTAATCAATATAAAAAACTAACAAGATATTCCATTTTTTCTATTACATCTTCAAAACCTCATGTATATCTTACAGCTCATTCCAATTAGGATTCGCCATATTTCAAGTGCTCAGTAGTCATATGTGGCTAGTGGCTACCATTATTACTGGACAGAGTAGTCCCACAATTTAATTATTCATAGATCCTTCTCCACTCACCTTTCTATCACCCCCAAATCCCAGTGTGCGGAATATAAGCATGTAGGCATTGCCAAACAAACATGGGAAGCAAAGTGCCAGGGGAAAGGGTCAGAACATAGGTTTTTGCTAACCTGGCATATCTTCACAATCAAGTTTTATTTTGTTTTAAACTTTGGCCACATAAATTGCACCTACAGACAAACAACCTCAAGTATAGCTGCTCAATGGAAAAATTTTCCAGAAGTAAAGTAAAGTTCAAATACTAGATTATAAATACAAAATTCAGACAAGATTCTCCAACCACAAATGCAAGTAGAGCCAAGTAGGAACAAATACACTATCCTCGTGCCTACATTTCACCCACTTTTAACCTGATATAGGGCAGCTGTAACCGAAGCCCTAGAGACAAGGAGGAGACAACACACAGTCTGTTTTCACGGTCAAAAACAAATTTACTTGCCAATGAGGTAAGGCAAGACAGGAGACAATACCTTCCAAGAAAGAAAAAAAAATGCTGGGACTAAGGCTACTATCCCAAAACAGAGACCAGAGACCACAAAGCAACAGCTAAGATTGCAGGAAGGACTTACCACATATATTCTGCTCAACACTTCGTATGCATTTAATCCTTAACAACCAACCCTCAGGAAACGTATGCTTTAGAATTTAAGGAACCTGTTCAAAGTCCCACGGCTAGGAAGTGCCAGAACACAGGTTTACATCATTGACAGTTAGGCAATCAGGTTTATATCCCTGAGAGCTGGGCAAAGGCAAGTGAAAATCTCCATGGCCTTTATCAACCAGATTTCACCAGAACATAAAGCAAAATCAGTTTTCAAACTACCTCTCCCATTCTTGCTAAGTTAAATCAGCAAAACCGTTAAGAACCAGCTTCTCTGACCGGCTGTGGTGGCTCACGCCTGTAATCTCAGCACTTTGGGAGGCCGAGGCAAGAGGATTACCTGAAGTCAGGAGTTGGAAACCAGCCTGGCCAACATGGTAAAACCCCATCACTACTAAAAATAAGAAAACCAGCTGGGCGTGGTGGCATGTGTCTGTAATTCCAGCTACTTGGGGAGGCTGAGGCAGGAGAATCACTTGAACCCGGGAGTAGGAGGTTGCAGTGAGCCGAGATTGTGCCACTGCACTTCAGAGAGGCGACAGAGCAAGACTCCGTCTCAAAACAACAACAAAAAAAAAACAAGAACCAGCTTCTCAACAAATACCTAGGTAAAACTTAATCAACTCGTGTTTTCAGGTTCATAGAAGGATTATAAATAGGAGCTGGACTAAATACCATCAAAACATAAAATAGCTGGGCACAGTGGCTCATGCCTCTAATCCCAGTACTTTGGGAGGTCAAGGAAGGCAGATCACTTCAACCCAGGCGTTTGAGACCAGACTGGGCAAAATGGGGGGATCCCGTCTCTACAAAAAATAAACAAAATTATCTGGGCATGGTGGCATGTGCCTGTGATCCCAGCTACTCAGGAGGCTGAGGTGGGAGGATCACTTGAGCCCTGAAGGTTGAGGCTGCAGTGAGCAAAGATCACACCACTGCACTCCAGCCGAGGTCACAGAGTGAGACCCTTCCTCAAAAAGATGAAATAAAACATAAGGTAAACTTTGTAAGGCAGAGAGAAGGTAACGATGAATGCAGTCTTGGGCTAGGACTGCAGTGCTAGGTTCTAGTTCTAAACATGCTATTGACTATTACAATGTGGGCTCGTTGTAGAAATTGCGGTAACTACAAATAAGTGGAATACCTCCAGCTATGGGGTCCTTTAGAACAGAGGGCTTTGAATTCTGTAGCCTATTAGGTTTTTCAATGATCTGATTCTTACTATTCAAATCCCTAGAAAGAATTTGTTCCTCACAAAAGAAAATGATAAAATCAATACCCCTTACTGGCCCCCGGCGTCAGCCTCAAGGAAAGGAGGAGTCTGTGTCCAAAATGCAAAGGCTGATGGTAAGAAAACAGTTCAAGAACCACAACACCCTGATTTTATCTTTAGGTCTCCATGGATCACTCAAGATGTCTAAAAGCTCTAATTATGTAAAGCTGTAATAATAACTGACTGAAAACAGAAGAATACAAAATCTGCATTTGGGGCCCCTGAAGACCATCCTTAAAGAGGGCTCCTTCGTGGGGAATATGCGAGACAGCTAAAAAAGCCGCTCTGCGTCTGTCTAAAAATTTCTTATTTCAGTCTCCAGATTTAGATTAAACAGAATTTGCTCTCCCTCATTATAAAACAGCCAGAATTTAGAACTTCCTGCCGTAGAAGATGATTCAAAGAATTCTTTAAACTGTGTTTATTTATTGTTGGAACAAAAGAGTCTTCTCGGCACCACTTTTAATTTGCTTTGATTTTCTCAGCCTTTTCAAAGAATACATAAAACAAATACATCTCTCTAGCCCTTCTCCTTCCAATCTGTAACCTCACCCCAGGGCCCAATAAAATAAGTCTTTTCAACATGCTATTTCTAGTGCTGTCTCTGGTGCAAATACAGATGCTCTGCTCTCTGTGCTGACTACAGTCAGAAAAATCTCGCTAAATACAAAGGTCCTGAGTGAAACTCAAACTTCACTACGTATTCTCACTCCGGCAGTCATCAGCTGTCACCTCCAACGTGAATGGCATTGGGGTCTTTGCTGTTTAGTGCCTGCTGTGCCCTCTCTGGGCACCTCCTGGCCTCCACACTGCAAAACAGCTTCCAACCTCACCCCTCAGTCCTCCAACTGTGCTCCTGCAACGCAGAACAACACAGAGAAGGAGCAGGTTTCAAATCCTGTTTCCACTTCCACTTATGAGCTGGCAGGGTCTCCGTCTGTTTCCCCACTGGGGGAAAAGCACATACAGCTCCTCCCATCATTTCAGTATCAGATGAGGTAACACAACAGCTGATACAGTGATGCACGCCTATAGTGCCAGCTACTTGGGAGGCCAAGGCAGGAGGATCCCCTGAGCCCAGGAGTTCAAGTCGAGCTAGTCTGAGTCCAATCTGGGCAATGCAGCAGGACTCCCATCTCTAAGAAAACGGGATAACAGAAGTAAAGCACCATCCCCTGCTGCAGCATCTGCAGGCTTCAGCTCCCGGGGTCATCTTCTACCTTCCAACTCGCTGAAACACATTTTCTGAGTTCTTCAGCTGCCCCTGCCACTTCGTTTATGGTTTTTACTACAAAAGCCATTCTCTTAGGGGACCCAAACTCAACCCCTTTTACACCTTTCTTCTATCCTCTCTGTTTTATGCTCATTACTACCAATCTAGAACTCCAGCCCAAGCAACCCTCAACTCCAGATTCACAGAGCCGGAGGCAACTGGAGCCAAAATAGAACTCACTGTATCAAGTCTCTCCCTCCACTCTTTCAAATCTATCCTGCCTTTGGAATTTGCTCTCAAAGACAGAAACAACCAGCGCAAACAATCCCACACACCCACCCAGGAGGCAGCCTTACTCCTCCAATCAGGGACTACCTGGCCCCGTGAAGCAGCCCCCACCCACCACTCCATCCCCACAAACAACTCCTGGGATGAAAGGCCCTCATCCTTTCTCTCCTGGATTGCTGGTTCCCTCATTCGGCCTCCCTACCTCCAGCCTCTATTCCAACCTCCAGGGGGTTGCCACGGGACCTTTGTAACGAAAGGTCCCTCTTTTCTACCTATACCGAAGTCCACCCTCGAGGGACTGCACTGAAAAGCTTCCTCAGGTGGCCTCCACTGCCTTCCTGCTCCATCCCCTTGCACGCACGCCCACACCCCACTCGAAACACCAAGCTCCCCTCAGGCCTTTCCACGTGTGCTGCATGGACTCACATGCTCGCCCAGGCTCTGCCTGCCGCACATATTCTTACCGATCTTTCACAGTTCAGTTCAGAAGCCATCTCTTCAAGGGCTCCTCTGCTGTTGCTTGGCATGAGGTGGCCTATTCACATTCCTATCATAGCTTCTGGGGGCTCCTTCTACTAGCTTTTTCTCCCTGGGGCCCTTTTCCCTCTGCACTCCCATGCTTAGCACAATGCCCGGTGCTTAAACACTCAGTAAGAATCTGGTAAATGGCAAAGCAATCCCAGGTTAATATCATGTCCCACTTCTAGGGGTCCCCTCCGTCTGCACCACCATTACCTCTGTTCGTTCTTCCCAATCCTGAAAGCTATTTTAGCCTTTAAAAAAAAAAAAAACTGGGCTCTGCACGGTGGCTGACACCTGTAATCCCAGCACTTTGGGTGGCGGAGGCGAGCAGATGACAAGGTCAGGAGTTCAAGACCAGTCTGACCAACATAGTGAAATCCCATCTCTACTTAACAATACAAAAAACTAATCGGGCGTGGTGGTGTGCACCTGTAATCCCAGCTACTTGGCAGGCTGAGGCAGGAAAATTGCTTGAACCCATGAGGCAGAGGTTGCAGTGAGCCAAGGTCGCGCCACTGCACTCCAGCCTGGGCGACAGAGCGAGACTCCATCTCAAAAACAAAAAAACTGCTTCCAAAATCTCCCCTCTTCACCACTTTCACTGAATATTGCTTAAACATTTTCAGTTCCTAAAAACACATAAAAGCTGAATAAGTTCAAATATTATTAATATAATGCCACCAATGCTTTGGCAGTACATAAATTACGATTCAGAAGCTGTTTACACGCAACTGAGATTTCAACAAAGATCTGTGGTATCACTTTCCAAAATCTCAGTTCCATTCTTGTTTGGTGCTTTACTGAACCTGATTGTAAAACTCAAGACTGCCAAATGTTTCTGAAGAGATGAAAAGTAATTGCTGCAGGAAGTAAAGGATATTTTACCACTTGCAGTTTTTTTGTTTTTTGTTTTTCTGAGACAGAGTCTCCATTTGTCACCCAGGCAGAAGTGTAGTGGTACAATCTCAGCTCACTGCAACCTCCACCTCCCAGGTTCAAGTAATTCTCCTGTCTCACCCTCCTGAGTAATTGGGATTACAAGCGCCCACCACCATGCCTGCCTATTTTTGTATTTTTAGTAGAAACCAGGTTTCACCATGTTGGTCAGGCTGGTCTCAAACTCCCAACCTCAGGTGATCCGCCCACCTCGGCCTCCCAAAGTGCTGGGATTATAGGCACGAGCCACCGCGCCCGGTCTGCCTGCAGTTTTTGGTTTCCACTTTTGGCTAATTCTGATTAGTTGAGGGTTATAAAGCATGCCATTCCATTAGAGAGCGTTCTGTTATCATGATCATCCCTCATGTGTGGACACGTCCACACAACGTTCACCACGATCTCTTTCTCGGGGAGTCTTAACTGCAACTGTCAAGGCTAGATCTTTTTTGTGAGTTACAATGAGCTGGATTTATTTTCATTCAAACTTCTAAGTCTTATGTATGTACCATATGATCCAGCTATCCCAATTCTAAGTACAGTCATGCAACGCAAACCAACGTTTTGGTCAACAATGGCCCACATATACACAGTAGTCCCATAAGATTATAATATCGTATTTTTCCTGTACCTTTTATATGTTTGGATTAGTCAAAAACACAAATAGTTACCATTGTGTTAAAACTGCCTACAGTATGCAGTACAGTAACATGCTGTATAGGTTTACAGCCTAGGGGCAATGGGCTATACCATATAGCCTAGGTATACAGTAGGCCATAGTAGCCTACACCATCTATGTTTGTGTAAGTACATTCTAATGATGTGTGCACAATGACAAAATTGTCTAATGATACATTTCTCAGAATGTACCCCTGCATTGACACATGACTGCATTTAGCAAAAAGAAATAAAACCTTATGTTCACACAAAGACCTGTTCACACAAATGTTTACAGTAACTTTACTCGCAATTACCAAAAACTGGGAACAACCCTAATGTCCTTCAACCAGCAAATGACTCAACTGTGGTACATCCATACGGCAGAATACTACTCAGCAATGATAAAGAACCAAGTATCGAAACACAGAGCAATATGGATGAGTCTCAAAACATCGAAACTCAGAGCAATACGGATGAATCTCAAAACACTGAAACACAGCAGTATGGATGAATCTCAAAACATCGAAACTCAGAGCAATATGGATGAATCTCAAAACATCTTGCCATCTATCTGACATTCTGGGAAAGCCCAAGCCACAGGAAGAGAGAACCATGTCCCTACAGTGGGACACTGGATGCCAGGGGTGGGAGAGGCTGACTACAAAGAGACAGCGAGAGGAAATGCTCTGATGTGACGAGCCAGTCGCTTCACCTGTGGAGGCAGATAAGCAACGCTATACCTATGCCAAGACCCACAGAACTCCACACCACAGAGTACATTTTACTGTACACAAATTTTAAATTTTTTAAGCTAATTCTTTAACCATGATTTGGTTAAAGATCACCTCTAAAATAACATGAACACAAAGGTGTGTGTTTCTATAACGTTCATCAAGCCTACTGTCTTGTTCTGATGGTCCTGGGATTAGGAGTAGATGACGGGGAATGAAGGAGTCAGTTTCCCCGTATTGGCAACCTCTGCTCCGGCTGTGAACAGCCAGCTGGAGTTCCACCAAGGATACAGTAAAGGTTGTTCAAAGCCAACTGGAGATCGACTGTATTGCCCAGCAAAGTCCAAGAAAACATTTCCAGAGAAGAAATAATTGGGAGATGGGAGAACAGGAGATTCCACTGACAAGTTGGCAATGTCCTTCCTAGACCTTGCTTAAAATGAGTCAAGGTGAGTGGGGGCAGGGAGTCGCTGAGAGAAAAGAGCAAAAGAAAAAGAGAGCATGTGTGCTCCTGAAACAGGCAGTGCTGAGAGTTCCCAACGCCCTGGCTCCCATGTTCCTTAACATGGAAAAAATGACTCCGAATAGGCAGAGGATAAAAACAAGAAGGGTTCAACACCCAGTTACACTTTCTTTCCAGTGTGCTCTCCTCAGCCAAACCCACACATTCCTGCTCCTCCGGAGGGGACCGACCGCAGGTCGTCCTCAGGCAGTGCTGCAGGCACCCCCGGCCAGGAGCTGGGCTCTGGGCTCCACAGTGACAGGAACTGCAGGCACCAGGTCCCCCCAGCTCTCCCAGGAAGGAACATGCCCTAGCTCATCCTGCACTCTCACAGCCACATTCCCCAGCCCAGAAGACTCTCCGGCTCCAGGGAGGCCTGGGCCTGCCACATTGTTATAGCTCAGCGTGAGATCAACACCTGAGGCAAGCTCCAATCCCAGATGAGCTCATGACTCCCGCCCCAGAGAACCAGCTCTCCAACCCTCAGCAGCATTTGCAGCTGGAAAGACTGGTCTAAATGCAAAACAAATGCTATCTTCAAGAGGCTTCAACGGGGAGGGAGAGGAACAAAGCTAAAAACCACCAAGACTGAAAACCAGAACATTCCACGACACGCAATGCCCTACAAAGAGGTTTTTTGAAAATATTCGCAATGTATAGCCGTGGCAAGGGGGTAGCTGTCAAAGTTAAGCAAAAATCACTGCCTCTCAAAAGACAAGAATGAAGGACTAACTGATACAACAGCTTATTGTATTAAGCTAATTAAGGTTTATCATATTAGCCATCTGAGTTTTAGTTGGCATCAGAAACGCAGGGGCAGCACAGCGTGCAGCACGGATTCGGATCTGCTTCGCAAGCATATTCCTGCCACACTCATACACAGAACCACTGGCAGTCAGAAGTGATGGAGAATTGAAAACCAATTTTAGCACAGTGATTTGTAAAGAATTTTGTTCCATCATGTAAGCTATTTACTGGTATATCCATCCGAGATTACATTTATCTCTATTAAATACTCCATAAAGTATTCTGAGCTAACCGTGCACTCTTGTTTCCCTTTTGCCAGTTTTATCACACAGTGGATGTTCTGTAGCCAAATGAAAAACATTTTAACAATAAAACCCTTGCATACTTGACATCCTTCACCAACTGCCAGCATACAACTTAACCAATTCCAAGATCCTCGGCATGGCTGAAAAGCCTCCATTCTGCTGAACACGGCCAGGAACAAAATGCCTACTTCAAAGTAGGGGAAAATTTTATTTTCAATCATGTCTTCTATGGGCTCCTCTTGACTGTACTTTTCCCAAAAACCGGCAGAAATGCAGGACCAGCTCTATCTGTTATTGAGATCACATTGGATCCCATTCTGGAGCTGCTGGTTTCCTGTTTGGGGAAGTTGCAGTTCTTTTCACAAGGAACCCAAGGCAAAATGTTGAGTGTTCCCCCGTGTCAGCCTCCTCAGCCTTTGTTCTTCCCTTTGCTACTCTCCTTACTGCTTCCTTCTCCTCTCCCCTTCTCTCCAACCTCTGGTTTTGGAGGGTGCATGAAAACGCCTGCTCAAACCTAACTGCAATCCTTAAAGGCATCAGACATTTTCTTCCACCCATTCCAGTCCAGCTTTGAGTTAACAGGCATCTTTTCACAGAGGAAGCCAGCCTACCCGGCTTCCTCCTGGCATTGCATTAGTATTCCACATTAAATATATGCCACAAAGAATCCAATGGCGAACTCACCGTCAACAGCCCACAAAATCAATACAAGACATTCCACCAGTTGACTCGGAGTGAAAAACCTTTCAGGTTAACACAAGAGAGTAAGGTAAAAGAAAGGTGATGCATGAACAAAAGGCAAATCTACCTCCAGTCTCCTCAAATCCTAAAAAGGTGGCTAGGCTGCCTCGATTTGGTGAAACACTTCCTTTTCTTGTAATCATCGGGAGAATGCCACATGTGTACTGCTGTCGTCTTATGCAAAACAGCACATTCTCCACAAGGCCCTGGCGCCTACCATTCTCCACTCGCTTCTTTCCAGGCCTGACGCTCCCGACTGCCCAGACACATGCCATTTAATGAAGGCATTCCGATTTCGCCTTGATCGCAATACCATCATGAAGTCACTCTAATCCCATTAAACTGGGATCACATTAAGAGCATTTCTTCTCCACTCTGAACCCAATTTTATCTCCTGGGTAGCAATCCACGGTCCGTCTGTGTCTAAATGGATCTGCAAATCAATATTTAAATTCATGCTCAAAACAGCGTATCTCACCTTGTGAACCTTGACCTTTTGGAAAGACTTTAGACCAATGTTCAGTTACTGTCACACCGCTGCATTCTCAGCAAATAGGAAAGGGTTAAAAGCGGCCCCAGTCAACAGGCCTACAAGGAAAAAAAAGACAGCATGTATGGCTAACAGCATCACTGGAATGCATTTATGCCCATTTCCTAGAACAATATTGTTACCTTTTGGCCTTCATTATACTCAGAAGCATCCCCAACACCCTTTAGTAGCTTCTAAAAGAAAAGCACAACACAGAACATAGCCTGCAAGAGAAAAAAAGCATGCAAAGTAGCATTCTCCAGCAACAAACAAACTACCATCACAAACCCCTCAGTTCATTTTGGTTTTGTTTTGTTAAAAACACCGAGAAAGAGAGAGAGAGACTGCATCCACCAAGTGTCCCCACCCTAGCAAGGCACATTTTTTTCTTCTAATAAGGGACATAAATCTCAGCTCCTTGTCCATCCCTTAAGCAAAAGAAAAAGGCAGGAAAAGCCCAAGTCATCTCAGACCCTGCAAACCTGCACCTTTTTTTTCCATCTTCTCTACCCAGAATCTTTTAGGGCTCCATTAGTCACGTACCAGTGCTGTGTGGTGTCTAAGTGTGCATTCACATACTGTGTAGGGATGGTACCTTCCTGCAAGCTCCTCTGCTTTTGGCTGCCATGAAGGGAGGAAGCTGCTATCCTACTGTAGTAGCTCAGTGACTGCATTGTGTTCAGGAGCTGATCTGCCTCAAACCAGTTTCAGCCGGTTCTGGTCACCCTACATAAAAAAGCTATGGCAACCCTCGCTGAGTTGCCAACAAGTCCCTGAAAATCATCAGCACACGGGGGATCTCGCTGGGGGTGGCTCTTCCCTCTTAGGTCTTCCTGAGGAGGGAAAGGTCATCGTGTGTCCCCCCACCCCACGAGCACCCAGCCTTGGAGAGGCTCACCTTGCAAGCACCCCAGAGCCCCTCAGGGCCCATCCCCCTCCCCTCCACCCCACAGCCCACCGCAGACACTGTTTCCCCCTCCTTCTCCTTCCCCCACTTACCTCCCACAACCTGGCTCAGATCTTTGTGTACGTGTGTGTCAGTGTGTGTTCTCTGTGTTGGTGGCTGACAAAGAGCCCCCAAGAAAGCGAGCTATGTGTGTCTGCTCACACGGGATGCGTCGGCTGCAGAGCCGGCCTGGCCTCCTAGCACGGTGGTGCTGGCTTGTTGACCAGGCTCCTCTCTGCTGTCACCCCCACCCCACCCAGCCCCCTCCTCCCATCCGTCCCTCTCCTCTCTCTCCCAGCCGTCACCACCACCAGCAGCCCCCCAGTCTCCTCCTCCTCCAACCTTCTCTTCTTTCAAGCACCTGGGGGGAGAAGTCCAAATCCCTTCACCTCGGGGGAAGAAAACTGGGGCTGTCTGGGGAGGGGCGGGGGGCGAAGGCAGGGCCCGGGGGAGAGGGGCCACGGAGGCCTCTGCATCTGTGCCCGGCCGGCGCCGGCGGGGGGAGCAGGAGAGCCGAGCTCACGTGGCCCCCCTCTCGGAACCTGCGGGGCCTAGCCCGGGCCGCTCCTCCTCGGCCCCCTAAGCCGGCTGGCGGGGCGCGAAGGCCGGCCGTCCCCAAGGCCGGGTGGGACAGGCCACTGCGGGCAGGCCCAGGGGCTTGAGCCTCACGCGCTCACGCAGGCCCGCAGGGGTGGGCACGAGGGGCCGCGCCCCGCCTCTGCCCTGCGCCCACCCGCGCCCCTCGCTCGCCCCGGCCGCCCCGCCGCCCCCAGCCCCGGAGGCGCGCACCCACCCCCGTCCCGGGGTTGGCCTTCGCGGCGGTCAAGCCCGGGCGTCTGGGCCGCGGCTCGGATGACCTTTGTTCAGCGCGGCGCCGCCGGCGGCTGCTGCTGTGGCTGCTGCTGCTGTCGTCGGAGCGGCGGCGGCGGCGGCTTCCATGTTACGGGCGTGTCATCTGCGTTCCCGCCGCCGGGGTCTGTGTGTGCGTGTGCGGTGGAGCGGCCTCGCCGCCGCCGCTCTCCGGGCTCCCCGGCCGCCGCCGCCACCGCCGCCGGGCCTCGCCGAGCGCCCGGCCCGGGCCCCGCGCCTCCCCGGGCACCGCGCTCTAGGCCGCGCGGCGGCGGCGGCGGCCGGCCCGCCACGCCGGGGCCTACGGCTGGGGGTGCGGGCCCGGGCGGCGGCGGCGGCGGCGGCGGCTCGGCCGGGGCGGCGAGCGAACAAAAGGGAGCGCGGGCGAGGGGGAGGGGGCGGCCGGTGGGGGAAGGGAGGCTCCGGGAGCCGGGCGGCGGCGGCGGCGCGAAGCCCCGTGGCCGGCGGGCGCCGACGCCCGGCCGCTGCCGAGCCCCGGAGTCCGGCGGCGGCGAGGAGGCGCCGCGCGGACCCGCAGAGTCTCGCCCGCACGGGGCCGCCGGCTCGCGGCTTCGCCCCAGGAGCGGAGCGGGGTGGTGGGGCTGGTGAGGGGCGCAGGGAGGGCTGCTTTTTTCCAACGACATTTCGGGCTGTGCTCACCCAATCCTTTCAGTGGCCCCAAGCCGCGACTTACTCGAGTGGAAGGAAGCAAGGCCTCGCCAAAGATGGTTGAAAAGACCGTGAGCCTCTACCCAGGATCTTGAAGCCAAGGTGGTGTTTTTGTTCTCCTCGTAATGGTGGCAAATAAGTAAGAAGAGAGCACGCTATCTTCAGACAAATTAAATCTGAAATTCTCCCTGGAGGTGGAAGAAGGGGCTCTTCTCGGGTTAGTTAGTGGTTTGGAGCCCTTTTCGCCTTCAACTGAGCCACAAAAGAATGGAAGACACCCCCTGGGGTGGGGAGAAAGCCCTGGTGTAAAAGACACACGTTTTGCTTTCAGAGAAAAAGCCACTGGGGCCAGATTGAAACATGGCATGTTCAGTTCATGTAGGTTTTTTTTTTTTTCTTTCTTTCTTAATGAGGGAATGATACTGAGTAAACAAGATGTAATAGCTAGGTCTTTAAATTCTACAAGGGAGAAGGTGTACAAATGTAACAAGCACATATTGTCCATACGGCAGGTGGTCATGGCCCACAGAACACAAAAAGGTACATATGTAAGCCTGCTAAAGGTCACGAAGGTGCATAATCGTGACCCGTGCAAGGACGACAGGCGATAGATTTCCAGATGAGGTATGCTGCTTTCCCAGCCCCGTGTCCTACTTCTTTCATTGTTCACAGACGCGCGCTCCATTGAAAGGTTTCTAAAACCAGACAGAAACCCCCATGTCAAGCTAATTGTGCCCACACTGCAAACAGCACAAAATGGAAGGACCTGGAAAAATATGTCACCAAAACCTCTTAAAAAGGTTCACTCCTGGTTGATCGGAATCTGAAGACACAAGTAGCACTCGAGTAGCAGTGACGACTCCAAGCATAAGAAGTATTTCTCTTTCCTTTTAAATCAGATTGATGGGTTAGTATTTGCAAAGTGTGCTGAAAAGTTAAAAAAAAAAAAAAAAATCTCAGTATACCTCTCTCCGGCGTGAACTTCCGTTGAGGAAGCCATTGTTCTCGGTGATGGGAGCCCTGTATGATGTAAATTGCAAGTAGCATTTTTGCTGTTTAAGACTTTTCATGTAAATGACCCGAATTATTGTCTCACAGAAGAGTAGTTGGTCTTTAATTTCAAACAGCAAATTGTTTGGAATTGCACATAAATTGGAATACATATTTGCATATTTACACACGTTTAGAAAGACCTGTGTAATCTGCAAATTCTGCCAGTCACAGCATCCCATTTATCAGTATTACAAGACGATGAAATTGAAACTCTTGTCTTCTTCTGGCCTGAAAACGGTGCCGGTACTCCGTGGCTTGGGTTTCAACTTTACCTGGGCTCGATTTCATTTGAAAGGGAGCCTTTTTTCTTCTCTCAAAGATGGGCCTTTATTAATATGCATATAAAAACCGTATGTACATTGAAGAGTACACTAGGACCTGCTAATGTGAAATCGTGACATGCTACACGTTTTACAATATATGGAATTTAATATTGTACATACTATGATCAATCCTAGGTTTCATGGATCTAGAATCTTTGTTTACTTAAAATACTCTCTTGCCCCTCCCCCATTCCCTCCTCTTAAGAGTTGAAATGACAGCAAAGCAGCTTTTCAGTGGTTACAAGAGTTGTACTACCAAAACTAAAGAAAGTCTGAAATGCTTATCATAAAGAGTCTTCAGCTGTAAACTGCCTCGTGGCTTCATCATGCCAAATACTTTTTTGAGCAGGGCTTTGTACAAAGCCCCGTGATTTAGTCAAGCCTCGGCTGGAAGAAATTTGGTCTAGAAGCACAATAGATCATTCGCACAAATGGCAACAAATAACATTGCATCTGCTTTTAAATACCATAAGCAAAAAAAAGTAAAAAATAATTTATTGCAGGTTATCTCAGTTGTATTTTTATGAGGATTTCAGAGAAACTCCTTTGCCAGGTAGACCAGTAGTTAAAAGCAAAGCACCCGTCTTAGTCCAGTTTGCAAAATCATTAAATTTCACAGCTGAAAAGACAGCATTTATTCTGTTTTTCTTTAAAAAAAAAAAAGCAGGCACTACCCCTCTTCCAAAAAAACAATACAAAAAGATTCATTCTATTATTCTACATATGTAAGGCTCTCTTGTGCACCTCTCTGCTTTGAGCAACAATAGAATCAGTCACTTGACTGCAAGAATGAAATAAAACTATCATTTGAGTGCAGTCGATAAGGAAGGGCAGAACAAAGAAATCATATGATTCTTATGCCAAATGGAAACTAAAGGAATTCCGAACCCTTTGGGATTTTGTTGTTGCTGTTTTTATTGCTAACTCTCAATATCTTGGCTTTTCCTCCAATCAGTGTATTGCAAAATCCTAGCTTTTTTTTCTTTATTCTTTTGTGGCTGGAAGCCAGCTTTGCAGAAGCATGTAAATATCATACTTTCCTCCAAATGCTGTCATGAAATTAGGAAATTCCTTTGTTAGGTACAGCGAACGAAAGGTGTGTTCCTGGAGGGAAAGTGGAAGGAAAAAAGGAAACGCCTTTTCTTTATCTCACCATCCACAGGCCCTGTGGAACCACTCCTAAACCAAGCAGTCTCACGCCTTGAACTACACATTTTTTAACTCAAAACCAAGCTAGGCATAGGGGTTTATAGAGAGATTAATATGTTAAATGTGGTAGCTTCTTTTTAAAGAAGTTATTACACTGTTCAATCCTGGCATCATAATTTAAAGATTTGTAGCAGAGTAGCCAACAAAGAAAAGGAGAAAAAAAATCTACCTTTTCTTTCTAACAACATCAAAATGTTGATAGAATCAGGGTTTTTTTTTTTAATATTCAAAAACATACCCTTGAAAGAAATCATAACCAAGTTTAAATTATTATGTAGAGGATTCCCCTTATCCTTTGTTAGCGATTTTATAAATAAATTTCTGTGGTAAAACCACCTCTCCTTTTCAGAGCCTCAGTTTGGAAATGCCTGGAAAGGCCTTTCACCGAGAGACCCGAAGCAGGTGGGGGTTGGGCTCAGCACTGGGCATTATTTAGGAGGCCCCTAGATATTTGAATGACCTCCTAGGTCCTGGCTACTGGATGAATCCACTAATCCTTACCTCCTGCTGTCTCTTTAGGCCTAAATGCTGGAAAGCTAGCCTTGTCCAACCAAGGAAAGTGATGAGAAGGGTAGGGACAGAGAAAAGTGGGTAGTTTCTATGAGCTCTCCTTTCAGGAGTCAAAAGAGAGCCAGAAGCATGGGGATTGGGATCCCGGTAAAGAATCATCTGCAGAAACTGGGCCAAAGGAGAAATATGTAGAGAACTTTGTAAAATTTCCTAACCCTGTGTAACTTTTATATGTTACATCTGGGCTTCCTTCAAAGAAACTTGTGTTTGGGTTTGTTCTCTACTCTCTATGTCCAAGAAGAGGGGAAAAGAAAGAAGAACTTAGGAAGGTATCTGACAAAGGAAGAGGCATCCAGCTTAATCCTTCGAGGGCCTGCCTGAAGGAGAACGGAACACAGGAAGAAATGGGGACCCAGTTCTTCCTGAGAAGGAATCTCAATGGTCGCTTGCAGAAAGTCACATTTACTTCACCTTCCCATCCTGCCCTCATCATCCCAGCCATCCCCACCACTGGGCACAATGCTTCGTACATACCGTAATTGACATTAATTATCGGTGAACTAAGGAATGGATGATGAACCTAGAAGCACCTAAAAGTAAAAATGTCCCCAGTTAAACCTCAGCTCTTTAGCTATTGCAGGGGATGCAGTAGTGTTTTATCTAGGTTCTCTTCAGGGTGTACACCCCATCCCCTAGCTGCTAAGAATATTGGCTGCTGACTACTTACTGCCGAGTCCCTCACTGCAAATTGCCTTGGCCACTGTCTTGTGACAGTTCTTGGAAACTGTCTTGCCCAAAGCTACCCCCACTTCCAAGAAGCAGCCAACATTTGGCTGATGTAGAGATAGAAAAGCTTGGCCCTCCTGCCTTCATTTGGGCCAACTCTGAAGGGCCATCCCAGCTCCATAGCTCCCTGTATTGGCTGAGGCCTCAATCTCCATAGCACTGTGGGCCAACTTCTTCTTTCTAATCCTGCCTTCCTCAGTCCCTCACAAGTGTATCTCCAAAGATTACTCATGGTCTGTTTCCAGCACCTCAGCCCGAGACACCCACCCAACCGGATCCATCTCTACAGTACCTGCCCTCTCTGAAAACAACCCTCATTCCCTCTCATCTGCTCCATCACCACACGCTGGGAGGGGTTCTACCTTTCAAGAGTCTATTGATCCCAATCACTACTCTCAGCTGACAACCAGACCCACCCTCAGGGCCATCATCCCTGTGTGGAACTGCTCACTGAGTCCTTGCATCTAACCTGGCCAACTTTCAATGCATTCTGCACACTAAACCTTGAGGAATCTTTCCAGTGATACCATCTTGCCCCTCCTCTGCTCAAATGCTTCCAGATTGCGCCACTGTCCTTAGAATGAGGTCCAGATTGTAACTGTGGCTTAGAAGGTTCTTCACAATTAGACCCATTTGCTTGCCTGTCCACATCCCTGCCTCTCCTTTCTCACATTTCAAGATCCAGGATGGCCTTTTTGTTCTTTGAATGACACCTACTTCCTGCCACTGTCAGGCCTGCACACATGCTGGCCCTGCTTTCTGGAAGACTCTCCTTACCCTTCCCCACCTAAGTCCTGTGTATCATCTAAGTCCTGTGTATCGGCCAGGCACAGTGGCTCACACCTATAATCCCAGCACCTTGGGAGGTGGAAGTGGGTGGATCACTTGAAGTCAGGAGTTCAAGACCACCCTGGCCAATAAGATGAAACCCTGTCTCTACTAAAAATTCAAAAATTAGCTGGGTATGGTGGCAGACGCAGGTAATCTCAGCTACTTGGAAGACTAGGGCAGGAGAATCACTTGAACCCGGGAGGCACAGGTTGCAGTGAGCTGAGATCGCACCATGGCCTGGACAACAGAGCAAGACTCTGTCTCCAAAAAACCTTAAAAATTAAGTGTTCAGAACATCAAGATTAACACCTATAAGATTTGGGGTTTTTTTTCCAATTACAAAGATAAAAGATGATCAAATACTTTATAATTTTCTGCTAAATTTAATGATGATTATTTTGAAGTCTCTTTTGAGGTTTCTTACTTAATACCAAAAGACTAGAAGTCACATATCACTTGGGAAAACAGTGGTTATTTCTGGAAAAGTTAAAAAATGAACAATAATAATTTACATATATAAACAAAAACAAATGCTAAAATATGAAAATAATAAGAAAATATGGCTGCAAAATAAAATACATTTATTTGTCAGCAAACAGTTGGAAGACGCTTAGAAAATATTGCTATAGATTTAAAGAAACACGCATTAGACTAGATTACACAGTGTGGGAGGTTTGCTTAAGTGTTGAATGCTTCTGCTTAAGGTATCTGCTTGTCCCTGTTCTCATGCTGACATACCTGAAAACACTTAGTTTTTATGAACCATTAAAAAAAGTGTTTAGCAGAGAAGGTATATCATCAACAATAAATGATGTCTTTAATCAAAACATTGTATCATTTTATTAAGAACAAGAAGAGTAACCACGAACTGAGTAGCTTCTATACAGGAATTTAAAATGATGGGGTTAAATTACCAAAATTCCAACACACACAAAATTTATCACCAATTCAGTTAAAATGTCAAAATGCAAATTCAACACTTTCCAACTTGCATTGCAGAAACTGAGTGATATTGGTAAACAGCAATTCACCACGCAAATGTCAACTAAAACCTTTTGCATAGCTGATGGATGAGATGAAGCAATGAGCATTATGATTAAGTAAATGGTAAAAATGAATGGGTGAGGTGGCTCCGCCCGTAATCCCAGCACTTTGGGATGCCAAAGCAGGCGGATCATCAGAGGTCAGGAGTTCGAGACCAGCCTGGCCAAGATGGTGAAATCCCATCTCTACTAAAAATATAAAAAAATTAGCCGGGTGTGATGGCACGCAACTGTCATCCCAGCTATTTGGCAGGCTGAGGCAGGAGAATTGCTTGAACCTGGGAGGCGGAGGTTGCAGTGACCCCAGATCAGGCCACTGCACTCCAGCCTGGGTGAGAGAGCAAGACTCTTTCTCAAAAAGGGAAAAAAAGAAAAAAAGGAAATATATCATACCCATCCTATGTTTGACAATGCTATGTGAATGGTACAAGTAGTGTATTCTCACCACACCCTTTGGGAATTTCCATCGAAACCTCTGACCAAAAGTTAAAGAGTCTAGATTGTACCATTTACAAAGAGTTCCTGAGTACCGGCTTCTGGTATTGCCTCTTCTCTCAGCCTTTTTCCATCTTGTCCAACCTAGGTCCTCCCACAGAATGCTAAGTTAACTTGACTGTAGCCTATGAAAAAATAAGAGCATAAACTACAGCCAGATAAGCTATCTCAGGCCTTAGGCACTGTGGACCGTGCACACGACTAGGTAGCGCCAGGTGGTGCAGTGGCTCATACCTCTAATCCCAACATTTGGGGAGGCCAAGCTGGGTGGGAGGATCATTTGAGCCCAGGAGTTCGAGACCAGCCTGGGCAACATAGGAAGACCCTATATCTACAGAAGATAAAAATAGATTAGCTGGGCATTGTGGCATGTGCCTCTGATCCCAGCTTCTAGGAAGGCTGAGGTGGGAGGATTGCTTGAATCCAGGAGGTCAAGGCTGCAGTGAGCCATGATCATAAAACTGCATACCAGCCTGGGCTATGGAATAAGACCCTGTCTCAAGACAAAGCAAAAAACTAAGTAGCTTTGAAAAGGAAGCATGAAATAAGCCCTTGCAGGTGCTATCTGTCCATTCTTTTTTGTTTGTTTGTTTGTTTGAGATGGAGTCTTACTCTGTCACCCAGGCTGGAATGCAGTGGCACCATGTTGTATCACTGCAACCTCCGCCTCCCAGGGGTCGAGTAATTCTCCTGCCTCAGCCTCCCAAGTGGGTGGGATTACAGGTGCTCACCACCATGCCCAGCTAATTTTTGTAATTTTAGTAAAGATCCAGTTTCACCAGGCTGGTCTCGAACTCCTGACCTCGTGATCCACCTGCCTCAGCCTCCCCAAGTGCTGGGACTACAGGTGTAAGCCACCGTGCCCGACATCTGTCCATTATTTTACTTAGTCCATCCTACACCTATCCTCTAAAAACAAATTAAGTTAAATGGGATAGAGGCCCTTTCTCTTCGGGCATAGGATAAACCTCCTGGCCCCTTTTATGGCTAGCTCCTACATAACTCTATCATCTGAAAACTCCCCCTACTTCAGGAATTCTTCAGGGAGCACTGCACACCAGCCCATTCTTAAAATTCTCTTCCCTCAGCTTCCATGACAACTTTCTCTCTTTCCATAAAATCATTCCTTCTCAGTCTTCCTCCTTGGCTAATTTTCCTGCATTCCTTTGCAAAATATGGACTGTTCCCAGGGTCTGTCTTTGGCCCTTTTCTTTCCAAAATCTGCATTTCTTGGAGAAACACATGCGCTCGCAGGACCTCAGTTCTAGTCTGATAACTCCGCATCTGTGTTTCCAGGTCTGATCTCTCCTCTAATTCCAGATGGCAATGAATTGCCATTGTGACGCACAGCAACTCCCAACTCCAGGCTGTGGTGAGCCAAGATGGCACCACTGCACTCCAGCCTGGGCGACAGAGTCTCTGTCTCAAAAAAAAAAAAAGAAAGAAAGAAATGTAATTAAATAAATGGAATCGCAGAGTTGTGTAAACCTAGACAGGAAGGTGTGATGTAGTCCAGGCTGAGCTGGGGTCGCCAGTTTTGGTTCTTGATGATTTGCTCCTTTAAGTCCTTCCTAATTTGACGCCTACTCGTTCCTGTCTTGCCTGAGGTCATAGTGCAAGGTGATGAGAATGGAGAAGAACAGAGCACCAGCACAGAAGTATCGCAAAGCCTCCCCTCCGGAACCTACGAAATAATGAAGCATTTAGATGAATGCAAACACAGTCTCAATAGAAAGCTCCCTTCCCTTTATCCTTAGCAATCCAATCTTGCCATAAAATGGGGTAATGTCTTGCCATATGAAGGACCAAAGCCATGTCAGGGCTCCTGCATGATCAGGTGGGCAGGATGCAAGGACACTCGGGGCAGAGCTGGGAAAAGAACTGTGTTTAGATTTTTATTCTGTTAACCTATTTATTTATTTATTTGGAAACAGAGTTTCATTCTTTTGCCCAGGCTGGAGTGCAGTGGCACGATCTCAGCTCACTGCAACCTCTGCCTCCCAGGTTCAAGTGATTTCCCTGCGTCAGCCTCCTGAGTAGCTGGGATTATAGGCACCTGCTATCACGCCTGGCTAATTTTTGTATTTTTAATAGAGACTGGGTTTCACCATGTTGGCCAGGCTGGTCTTGAACTCCTGACCTCAGGTGATCTGCCCATCTTGGCCTCACAAAGTGCTGGGATTACAGGTGTGAGCCACCACACCCGGCCAGTTAACCTACTTATTTTGTGTTAAAATATTTAAATTGCCAATTGTGGTGGCTCGCACCTGTAACGCCAGCACTTTGGGAGACGGAGGTGGGAGGATCACTTGAGCCCAGGAGCCCTGGGTAAAAAAGTGAGATTCCCCATCTCTACCAAAAAATACAAAAATTAGCCAGGTGTGGTGGCACACACCTGTGGTCCCAGCTCTGGATGCTGAGGCAGGAGGATTACATGAGCCCAGGAGGTCCAGGCTGTGGTGAGCCTAGATCGCACCACTGCACTCCAGCGGGGCAAAACAGCAAGACCCTCTCAAAAAAAAAAAAAAAAAAAAGTTTTTGTATTGTTTCTTTTGTTTCTGCCAGGAAACCTGTCACAAAAGGAAAAAAAAACTTTTTTATTATTGTCCTATAAAGAGCAAATATGGACTTTTTTCTTTTCTTCTTTTTTTTTTTTGGGCAGGGGTCTCACTCTGTCACCCAGAATGCAGTGCGGTGGGTGTTGCGATCAAGGCTCACTGCAGCTTTGACCTCCCAGGCTCACGCCATCCTCCCGAGTAGCTGGGAATACAGGCGTGTATCACCTCACCTTGCTAATTTAAAAAAAAAATTTTTTTTTCTTTTTCTTTTTCTTTTTTTTTTGAGACGGAGTCTTGCTGTATCACCAGGCTGGAGTGCAGTGGCGCAATCTCGGCTCACTGCAACCTCTGCCTCCTGGGTTCAAGCGATTCTTCCACCTCAGCCTCCCGAGTAGCTGGGACCACAGGTGTGTGCCACCACGCCTGGCTAATTTTTTTGTATTTTTAGTAGAGATGGGGTTTCACCATGTTGGCCAGGATGGTCTCAATCTCTTAACCTTGTGATCCACACACCTCGGCCTCCCAAAGTGCTGGGATTACAGGCATGAGCCACTGTGCCCATCCAAATATACAAATATGCACTTTTTAATTTTTATTTTTTGAGGCAGATTCTTACTCTGTTGCCCAGGCTGGAGTGCAGTGGTGCAATCTCAGCTCATTGCAACCTCTGCCTCCCGGGTTCAAGCAATTCTCCTGCATCAGCCTTCCTAGTAGCTGGGACTACAGGCGCGTGCCACCACACCCACCTCATTTGTTTGTATTTTTGATAAAGGTGGGGTTTCACCATATTGACCAGGCTGATTTTGAACTGCTGACCTCGTGATCCGCCCACTTCAGCCTCCCAAAGTGCTGGGATTACAGGCGTGAGCCACTGCACCCTGCCCAAATATGTACTTTTAATTAAATAACAAAAGCCAACAAACAAATAAAAAACCAGGAAAGGCCTCTCTTTGACTTAGAGCTGTGAATCTCTATGTGGCTGTTATGGTTTGAATGTGTCCCCCAAATTTCCTGTGTTAGAAACTTCATCCCTAGTGCAATAGAGTTGAAAGGTGGAGACTTTAAGAGGTGATTAGGTTGGCTGGGCGCAGCGGCTCAGGTCTGTAATCCCAGCACTTTCGGAAGCCAAGGCAGGTGGATCATGAGGTTAGGAGATAGAGACCATCCTGGCTAACATGGTGAAACTCTGTCTCTATCAAAAGTTCAAAAAATTAGCTGGGTGTGGTGGTGCGCACCTGTAGTCCCAGCTGTTCAGGAGGCTCAGGCAGGAGAATCGCTTGAACCCCGGAGGCAGAGGTTGCAGTAAGCTGAGATTACGCCACTGCACTTTAGCCTGGGCAACAGAGCGAGACTGTCTCAAAAAAAAGAGGTCATGACATCTTGAGGGCTCAAGAATGGATTGATGTCTTTATCTGGAAAGTGGGTTCATTATCACAGGAAAGCGTTTGTTATAAAAGGGAGTTTGGGCTGGGCACCGTGGCTCAAGCCTGTGATCCCAGCATTTTGGGAAGTCAAGGAGGGTGGATGGCTTGAGTCCAGGAGTTCGAGACCAGCCTGGGAAACATGGTGAAATCCCATGTCTACAGAAAAAAATACAAAAATTAGCTGAGCGTGGTGGCGCCTGCCTGTAGTCCCAGCTACTTGGGAGGCTGAGGTGGGAGGATCGCTGGAACTCGGGGGATGGAGGTTGCAGTGAGCCGAGATCATTCAACTGCACTCCAGCCTGGGCAACAGAGCCACGTGTCTCAAGATTTTTAAAAAGTGACTTTTGTCCCCTCTTGCACTCTCACATGCACTCTATGGCCATGTGATGCCTCTCAACATATTATGATACAAAACAGCCCTGAGCAGAGGTGGCAGAGGAGTGGCCTATTGGATTCACTCCTCTAATCCCCAAAATCTAGTGTTCCAGGTCCTTCTCAGGCTGGGCACTGCCAAGTGTTAAGGAACGAAGGAAGAAACCCCAAAGCAAGACGGCACCAACAGAGGATGTAAGTGCTAACGGGGCAATTCATGCCGCGTTCCCATCTGGCCGTGGCTGTCTTCTCAGAAATTTTTCAATTGTAACGGGGATTCTAAGGATGTAAACATTTGCTTTCTGGTCCAGATACCAGATTAAGACTACCAGTACGTGCCAGACTGCCAAACCCCGGGCAAATACCAGCTAACAAATCCTACTAACACAAATCAAAATTAAGACATACATTGGAAGTAAAAATAACTTTTTAAAACATACCCCTGTTCATTCCTTGCCTGACCAAGTATCCCCTACGCTTCACTGCATTTCCTTCTTCCAACTTCATTCACTGTTACTGTTCCATGAGCTCAGTTCCCACAAACTAAAAAACCAAACTATACTCATCAGATATTGTCCTCAACAGCGAGTTTTTAAAATAGTTGGCTCTGTCTAGGGTGATAGTTTGGGCAGCTCCATCAGATGTTCTGACAACTGAGTATTGTTAGTTTTGACTCGATTACTTAGAGGAGACACTTTGTAATTCTCTTCAATCACTCATGTATATTTACTCAGCTAAGTAACTCTTTGACCTGTGGTGTTCCTCTCATGGGCATGTTACAGAGGCAGGAAGCCAGAGAGGAGGTTAAAGCCTAAAAAGCACACCTTTCTATCCAGCAGCAAAAAGTCAATGCTTCTTCCCGAGGTTGGAATTTTAAGAGTTTTCATGCAGAGGGAAGCCAAATTTCCTTTTTTTTACCTGTCCCAAATCTCACCCCCATATGGGAGTAAGGGAGGGAACACACTAGAAAATATCTGCCTTCATACATATAAATTGTCAGGTTTGCTTTTTTTTCCTTTTTTGAGACACAGTTTCACTCTGTTGCCCAGGCTGGAGTGCAGTGGTGCAATCTTGGCTCATTGCAATCTCCGCCTCCTGGGTTCAAGCAATTCTGCCTCAGCCTCCCGAGTAGCTGGGACTATAGGCACGCAACACTAAGCCCGGCTTTTTTGTTTTTTTGAGGGTTTCTTTGGTATTCTTCATAGAGACAGGGTTTCACCATGTTGGGCAGGCTGGTCTCTGACTCCTGGCCTCAAGTGATCCACCCACCTTGGCCTCCCAAAGTGCTGGGATTACAGGCTTGAGCCACTGCACCGTGTCTGATTCCAGTGTCCAACAAAATGTTATTTCTCAAGTTCCTGAAACACCCTCCTACCCTAATGGGCAAACTGGAATCTGAACGGAGCCTTTAAGGGCTCAATAATTGTACTATGATACAGTAAAGTCTTTAGTGTACTTTGCATGCATAAGACCCTTGCCCTCTGTTCTAAATGACCACTATCTGCTAGTTTTCTATTCTTCTGGGGTCTGCCTCTGTTCCTTATGGTGCTTCCACAGTTTTTCTCGAGCTGTACCCCTAGAAGAAGGAATTACTACTTCTACCGTTCCTAGTGCCCCTCTTCAGCAACTTCTCCTTTCTAATCAGCTACTGAAATCAATCAATCCAATTTGCAAGACCATGACCAAACTATTGTAAAAAAAAGGAGCTAGCAGTTCCCAAAGCTTACAACATCCTGCGGTTTGTAAATTTCCCCTCCCCCTGCATTCCTCCCCTGTGGTTTTTTTGTTTTTGTTTTTTGAGAGAGAGTTTTGCTCCTGTTGCCCAGACTGGAGTGCAATGGTGCGTTCTCAGCTCACCACAACCTCCACCTCCTGGGCTCAAGCAATTCTCCTGCCTCTGTCTCTCGAGTGGATGGGATTACAGGCATGTGTCACTATGCCCGGCTAATTTTGTATTTTTGGTAGAGATGGAGTTTCTCCATATTGGTCAGGTTGGTCTTGAACTCGCAACCTCAGGTGATCCACCTGCCTCAGCCTCCCAAAGTGCTGGGATTACCGGCATGAGCCACCACACCCGGCCCTCCCCTGTGTTTTAAAATAGCTGGCTCTGCTGGGCACAGTAGCTCATACCAGTAATCTCAGCACCTTGGGAGGCTGCGGTGGGCGGATGACCTGAGGTCAGAAGTTTGAGACCAGCCTGGCCTACGTGGTGAAACCCCGTCTCTATTAAAATGCAAAAATTAGCCGGGTGTGGTGGCAGGTGCCTGTAGTCCCAGCTATGGGAGGCTGAAGCTCAAGAATCGCTTGAATCCAGGAGGCAGAGGTTGTAATGTGCTGAGGTCACACCACTGCACTCCAGCCTGGGTGACATAGTGAGACTCCGTTTCAAAAAAAGTAAATAAATAAAAATAGCTGGCTCTGCAGGATCTGTGACTTCTGGGAGTTGTAGTAGAATGGCTTATAGCCAACACCATGGAGCACTTACTCTGCGCCAGGTATTGTTGTAAGTAGTTCATTCTGTAATTATTTCACCTTCTCTCATAAACCTATGACTTGGGGCCTGTGATGAGCCAAGTTTGTAAATGAGGGTAGGTCACTTTCTCAAACAAGAAGTCACTCTCAATCCCAGGCAGTCTGGCTCCCTGATCTGTTGCATACTCCTGGATCTGAAGTCTGAACTTGAGATCCCTGAGTCATCGCAGTCCTTTACCTCTTCTTCCATGCTCCAGTTTTGTTTTTTTCAATATATATTTTTTAGAGTGCCCTATATAGCTCAGGCCGGTCTCAAACTCCTTGGCTCAAACGATCCTCCCTCTTTAGCTTCCTGAGTAGCTAGGATTACCATATTACAATTTTGGGTTTTTTTGAGACAGAATTTCGCTCTTGTTACCCAGGCTGGAATGCAATGGCACGATCTTGGCTCACAGCAACCTCCGCCTCCCGGATTCAAGCATTACTCCTGCCTCAGCCTCCTGAATAGCTGGGATTATAGGACCCCACAACCACACTCAGCTAATTTTTTGTATTTTTAGTAGAGAGGGGGTTTCCCCATGTTGGCTAGGCTGGTCTTCAACTCCTGACCTCAGGTGATCTGCCCGCCTCAGCCTCCCAAAGTGCTGGGATTATAGGCGTGAGCCACTGCGCCCGGCCCCATATTCCAATTTTTATTGAACCTGTGGACCCCTATCCACAGGTGGAGTGTTTAGGAGTAAACACTCCACAGCCCTTAGGATAAAATCCTAAGATTTTAGGATTTACCCAGCTCTCCAAAGTCCAGCCCTGGCTTACCTCCCCAGCCTCTCTGGCCAAGATCCCCTGGCAAGCAACATTCCTGTAGTTCCTCAGTGTATCTTTGGTTGGAAGACTTTCTTGCCTGGAGATCTTTGCAGCAGGGACGTCCCTTAACCATCATTCAGATCCTCCCCCTCTGCCTGCTCCCCCTCTGCCTGGCCAGTTCTTACCGTTTGGGTTGTAGCTTAGAGTCCACTTCCTCTGGGAGCTGTGGACACCTCTACACGGGTTAGGTCCTCCTGATAGGAGCTCCAATTAACTCAGCATTTCCCAAGTTGTTGGCATTTATCCCACAGCCCAGGGATTGCTTTATTTGTCTCTGTCCCTCTTAGAGTAGATTAGTAGATTACAGGCTCCCTGAGGGCAGGACCTTCTGTGTCTGGTGCCACCATTATTTCCCTAAAGAGTAGCACAGGGCTGGGGGTGTCTCGCAGGAGTGACAGGAATCACAGGTAAAGTTTATTAATTCACTCACTGAACACATTTATCGAGTGCCTGCTAGACACCATGCACTATGGTTCTCAAACTTTTCTCATTTAATCCTTCTTCAAAGATTACTTTATTTCAGCTTCATAACAACACACCAAAAAACCTAGCTAATAGATTAGGAAAATTAGATGGAGGTGTCTTCTGCTTTAAAAAATTGGCTTAGCTGGCTGGGCGCGGTGGCTCACGCCTATAATCCCAGCATTTTGGGAGTCTGAGTCAGGTGAATCACCTTAAGTCGGGAGTTGGAGACCAGCCTGACCAACATTGAGAAAGCCCGTCTCTACCAAAAATACAAAATTAACTGGGCATCCTGGAGCATGCCTGAAATCCCAGTTACAACTCGAGAGGCTGAGACAGGAGAATCGCTTGAACCCGGGAGGCGGAGGTTGCAGCGAGTGGAGAGTGAACCACTGCGCTCCAGCCTGGGCAACAAGAGTGAAACTCCATCTCAAAAAAAAAAATTGCTGGGTGTGGTGGCTTATGTCTGTAATCC